>PVJX010017212.1:0-38803 GCA_004027295.1 Dolichotis patagonum | reverse complement strand
ATTATCCTTCTTAGAAGTCCTACCATGCTTTTTTTGTTCTATTACCATTGGTTCTATCTACCACATTGTGTCTTATTGGAATTTGAATATGTGTGATAGTTCAAACAAATTTTTTTCTTTTTTATCAAAAATGAGATATTATAGTACCCATTGATCATTTTCTGTTATTCAGTTCAGAAAGCCCTGGAATTCTTTCACTATATGCATGGCTTTATACGATTGTGTTATGTTTGATATTATTGTAATTGAAACTATGCTCAACTATAGCAGAGTAAGAGGTATGGTGTTAGATACTGTTGATGTCCAGTTGACTTAATGTAAAGTACTGTGTTGCCTATGTTGTCCTCCTCTGATCTGCTCTGTACTGCCCCCGTTTGTTTTATTCTCTTTTTTTAAAAAAAAGAAGAGCAAGTTAAAGCTAAAACTCATAGAAGAGAGGAAATTGTAAAGATTAGAGCAGAAATCAATGCAATTGAAACTAAAAAAATACAAAGAATTAATGAATCAAAAAGCTGCCTTTTTGAGAGAATAAACAAAATTGACAAACCTCTAGCTAACCTTATAAAGAAAAAGAAAGAAAAACCCAAGTTCACACAATAAGGACCAAAAAGGGAGAAATTACTACAGATCCAATGGAAATTCAAAACATAATAAACACCTATTTGAAAATCACTACTCACATAGAGAAGAAAACAGAGGAAATGGACAGATTTCTAGAAACATATGAACTACCAAAGCTCAACCAAGAAGATATAGCAATTTTGAATAACCCAATATCAGCTATTGAAATTGAAAACGTAATAAAAATCTTACCAACAAAGAAAAGCCCAGGTCCTGATGGATTCACAGCTGAATTCTATAAGAAATTTAGAGAAGACTTGATGCCAATACTCTTTAAACTCTTCAATGAAATTGAAAAGAAAGCAATCCTCCCTAAATCATTCCTGGAGGCAAGTATTATTACTCTGATACCAAAACCAGACAAAGACCCAACCAAAAAGGAGAACTATAGGCCAATCTCACTAATGAACATAGATATAAAGATTCTCAATAAAATACTATCAAATAGAATGCAGCAAATCAGCAAGAAGATTATACGTCATAACCAAGTGGGGTTCATTCCAGGAATGCAGGGATGGTTTCACATATGCAAATCAATAAATGTAATACACTACATCAACAGAGCCAAAACCAAAAACCACACGGTCATCTCAATAGATGCAGAAAAAGCATTTGGTAAGGTCCAACACTTGTTCATGATAAAAACCCTTCAGCAACTCGGAACACATGGTGTCTACCTCAACCTTATAAAGGCCATCTATGACAAACCAACAGCCAATATTATACTAAATGGACAAAAACTGAAAACTTTCACTTTAAAATCAGGAACAAGACAAGGATGTCCACTATCAGCACTGCTCTTCAATATAGTTCTGGAAACACTAGCCAGGGCAATCAGACAAGAGAAGGAAATAAAACGAATAAAGATAGGAAAGGAAAAAGTTAAATTATCACTATTTGCAGATGACAAGATACTTTATATAGAAGACTTAAAAAATTCCATTAAAAGACTACTAGTGGTAGTAAACAAATTCAGCAATGTAGCTGGATACAAATTCAATGCTCAAAAGTCAATAGCATTCCTGTACACAAACAAGAACCTCACTGAGAGAGAAATTATGGAAATATCGTCCTTCACAATAACATCTAAAAAAATGAAGTACTTAGGAATCAACCTAACTAAAAATGGAAAAGACCTATGTACTGAAAATTATACTATGCTAAAAAAGGAGATTGAAGACGATATTAGAAAATGGAAAGATGTTCCATGCTCTTGGCTAGGAAGAACCAACATTGTGAAAATGGCCATACTCCCAAAACTGTTATACAGATTTAATGCAATCCCGATTAAAATACCATTGACATACCTCACAGATCTAGAAAAACACTCCTAAAATTCATTTGGAATCAGAAGAAACCTAGAATAGCAAAGGCAATTCTGGGCAATAAAGGCAAGGCAGGAGGCATCTCAATTCCTGACTTGAAACTGTATTACAAAGCCACTGTGATAAAATCAACGTGGTACTGGCAAAGAATTAGACCTGGGGATCAATGGAACAGATTAGAATATACAAATATAGATACAAAGACACTCAGCCACCTGATATTTGACAAAGGGGCTAAACATGTTCACTGGAGGAAGGATAGCCTTTTTAAGAAATGGTGTCGGAAAAATTCGCTCTCCACATGCAGGAAACTGAAACTAGATCCATGCTTATCACCGTGCACAAAACTACAACCTAAATGGATCAAAGACCTAAATATTAAAACAGAAACACTGAATCTACTAGAAGATAAGGTAGGTAGAAATCTTGGAGACATAAGTGTAGGCAGAGAATTCATGAACAAAACACAACCTGCATGGGAAACACTTCAGAGAATCAACAACTGGGATCTCATATTATTGAAAAGTTTCTGCACTTCAAAATAAATCACCATCAGAGTGAAAATAAACCCCACAGAATTGGAAAGAATTTTAACCAGCAACCCCTCAGACAAAGGACTTATATCAAGAATATATAAAGAATTGAAAAACATCAACCCCCCCAAATTCAAAGACCCCCTCCAAAAATGGGCAGCTGAGATGAACACACAGTTCTCAGATGAAGATATACAAATGGCAAACAAATACATAAAGAAATGTTCATCCTCACTGATCATTCGAGAAATGCAAATTAAAACAACATTGAGATGTCATCTCACACCGGAAAGAATAGCTGCCATCAAGAAATCAACTGATAACAAAATGTTGGTGAGGCTGTGGGAAAAAAGGAACACTGCTCCACTGTTGGTGGGAGTGTAGACTCCTGCAACCACTATGGAAATCAGTATGGAGAATTCTCAGAAGACTAGGAGTGGAAGCTCCATTCAACCCAGCTGTTCCCCTCCTGGGTATCTTCCCAGAGAAACTGAAAAGGTCATATCACAGTGATATTGGTGCACCCATGTTGATAGCAGCACAATTTGCAAAAGCTAAATCTTGGAAACAACCAAGATGCCCATCAACCACAGAGTAGATGAAAAAGATGTGGTATTTTTATACAATGGAATACTACTCAGTCATAAGAAATGATGATCTTGCTGCCTTTATAGGTAAATGGAGGCAACTTGAGACTATCCTCGTTAGTGAAATAAGAGTCATATTTATAAATATCACATTGTTTCTCTAGTGTAAAAAGTAATAAGAACTGTAGGAGTAATGAAACCCAAAATGTGTAATTGCTACTGTAAAAAAGAGAGGAAAAGAACGTGCTCTAAAGGATATAACTGCATGTATGTTTAAGTGTGTAAGATGGATGCCCATATTACTGTTTTTGTTAGAATGTTGAGCAGAACCATTAACAGGCTCATTGTTTGAATGTGTACTTTGTACGTTTTAACTTTGCAACTTGAACAACTATTTCCAATGATGACAGTATGTAACTTATCAAGTGGCGATTTCTTAGTGTTTTTGTTTTTGTTGTGGGTGTTGTTCTTTTGTTTTTCTTTCCCCTTTGGATTTCTGTATTGTTGCTCCCCTCTTTCTGTTTTGTTTGTTTTTTCTTTCTCCTCTTTAAATAAAACAAGCAAACAAACAAACAAACAAAAAAAAACGTGTAGACATTCATGAAAAACGATTTTTTTTACCAGGCATTGAACTCAGGACCTGGCACTTGCAAGGCAAACTCTGTGCCACTGAGCTTTACTCGCCCTTGAAACTTCATTTTTGAAAATGTTTCCTAATTGTTCTCTAGAAAGACTATCAGAATGACTGTTGATTGCTATAACTGCATACTTCTGGGACCTATCTCATACTCAGAATTTAGAATAATAAGGATGAAGTCAAGGAATCTGCATTTTAATGAATTTACCAGCTGCTTCTCATTAATAGGAGCGTTTGAGCAACATTAGGTTAGGTACCTCAGGTTTGCATGAATGAAATTTCACTACTGTCCAACACTTTCCCTGGCTTGCAATTCCTAATCAATTGTGAGTTGCTGAAGATATTATTCTAGAAATAAAATTATATTGAGTCAACTATGGCCTTAGTCACTAGGGAGAAAAGATAATAAAGTCATAAACCTTGTCCTTAAAGAGTATATCCTTGCTATGGAGCTACTAATGAAAACAGGAATTTTTTAATAAAATAAGGCATTTTATTATGAAAGAATGTACCCTGTGGGAAACAGAATGGTCAAGTAGGGCTACCACAGCCTTTCCAAGGTGGAAGTATATGACAAGTATCCAATGATGGTTGGTTACACTTTATTTCTAAAGAAAAAGAAGTAGCAAACTAGAGTAAATCTTACAACAAAAGCATTCAAGGCCAAGGAAGTATTATATGCAAAAGAATAACAGAAAAAAGAACTTGTGCTTAGATAAATATAAAAACTGACTTTATTCAGATATGCAATGAGAGATTGGTAAACAAAAAGCTGAATGTATAGTTAAGGGAAAGGGTACTGGAAATTTTTATACTAGGGGGTCTTATAGGAGACTTTTGCAATTATCCAAGAGAAATGGAGATCTGTGCAATCATATAGAGAGTTGAGAAATAAACCCACACTCTTCTGATGCCAAGAGCACAAATAGAAAGCAGTGGGAAAATGGCACTATTTTGAATACATGGTATAGGGAAAATTGTATATCCACATCCTAAAGAATAAAACTGATTACCACACACTGTGTAGAAAAGTAAGTTCAAAATGGATGAAATATGAAAGCTATAAGCCTTATAAAATACAATTACACAATAAAAAGCTAAGTGAAATCTTTTTAACATTGGCATAAGTCAATTTTTGAATGAGGTCAGCAACAGATAACTAAATACAGGGGAAGATAGAGTTGCTTCAAACTTTAAAGATTCGTAGCTCAAGAAGCCGCCAATACAGTGAAAGTGTAACACTTCAAACGGCAGAAAATATATGCAAGTCATATATTTGATAGGGTATTAGTATCTAAAATATGTAACAAAAGAAATTTCAAAACCCATTTAAAAATCAGGAAAACTATGAATATTTTTCAAAAATAAATGGAAATGAGCAACAGATGCCTGAAAAATGCTTCAACTTTGCTAATAATCAGGGAAAAACAAATCAAAAGCACAGTAAGATGTCATTTCATTCCTGTTAGAATGCTTGTTATTAAAAAATGCAAGAGGTAACAAGTGTTGGCAAGGATGTGAAGAGAAGGAAAACCTTGCGTGTTGTTGGTGAGAACGCAGAGACCAATGTAGCTATTAAGGAAAAACAGAGCCATGATTCCTGAAAATATTAAAAATATCTTATGATCTGGTAATAATACTTCTGGATAAATATCCCAAGGAAACAAAAATCAGCATTTCAAAGATATATCTGCAGTCTTTTGATAGGTTGTTTTCAAATGACTGATATAAAATACCACACACTCACAATTTAAATGAAAAAAAAGGCTTATTTGCTTCATTGTTCCAGAAATTTCAGTCTATGGGCAGGTGTTCCAAGGGAGAAACAGCAAGGTAAAGAGTATCATGGAAGAAAAGACAATTAGTGAGCTGGGAAAAGAATAATTACTCAGTTGTGGAAGCAAAGAAGGGAGAAAGAACAAAAAAGTGGACCAGAGACTAGATATGAGCCCTAAAATTATGTTCCCACACTTTATGCCCTACTACTAGAACGTATCTCCTCATAGCCCATTTACGTAAGAATTGATCATAGTCAAACCATGACATGAGGTGAATGCACCTACAATCCACTCACAACCTCCATCAGTCTTTTAAACTGAGTCAAATTATTAAGATTAACTAATAGAACCCCTACGTTAATTTCAGCATTATTCATGATAGCCATGATATGGGAACACTGGAAATGTTTGCTGACAGAGAAGTGCAAAATGCAGTGGTATGCACACCCACAAACACACATACTCACACAAAATCAAATCACACTCAACCTGAAAAAGTAGTAAATTCTGTCATTGGTGATAACCTAAAGTGCATTATGCTAAAAGACTGAAATCAGGCAAAAAAAATACTGCATGATCCTATAACGTGGAATATAAAAATTCAAATTTATAAAAATAGGCAATAGGATGCTTATTACCAGGACTTGATAATAAATGGGTAATAGGAAAATTTTGACCAAGATTACAAGGTCCACTTATGCAAGGTAAATAATTTTTGGAAATATATTATATATGTGGGTGACTGTAGTAAATGATACTGTATAGTCCAAATTTGGTTAGAAAGTAAATCAAAGTTTCATTATCATAGAAAAATACAGTAAAAATATGAAAGGTTGGATATGTTACACATTTCAAACTTCCAGGCTCCTATTTTTGTAAGAGTCATCTTTTCTTTTTTGTAAAAGGCAGCAAACAATGCAGCTTAGTTATTGAGTTTATTTTACTGCTTCACTCTGTCTGGTAGAAATTATGATATTCAAAACTGCTTTTCATTTTGTGCATTATTATCCATTTCAGCCCCAATTGGATATTTTTTTCTGTAAATAGAATTATCTGAAAAACTTTGTGGGTCTTCTCTGAATTTTATTTGGGCACATTCTAAAACACAACATCTCTCATATTTAAGCACTTTGCTACTTTTTTCGCAAGTTGCCAGAGTCACATTTTTAAATATTTAAAGGACCATGTTTGGCCCCTTTATCAAAGATAAGGTGGTTGAGTGAGTTTGTGCTTGTGGTTGTATCTTCCAATCTATTCCACTGATCTTCAGGTCTGTTTTTATTCCAGGACCATGTTGATTTTATTACTGTAGCTTTGTAGCATAATTTCAAGTCAGGGATTGTGATGCCTCCTGCCTTGCCTTTGTTGTTTAAAATTGCCTTTGCTATTCTAGGTCTCTTCCAGTTCCAGATGAATTTTAGGAATGATTTCTCTTTGAAGAAAACAAAACATTATGACAGCTATTGCTGATTTAATATCATCCTTCTTAGAAGTCCTACCATGCTTCTATTCTTCTACTACCTTTGGTTCTGTGTATCACATTGTGTCTTATTGGGATTTGAATATATGTGATAGTATAAACCAAATATTTTTTTATTGAAAATGAGATATTATAGTACCCATTGATCATTCTCTGTTATTTGGTTCAGAATGCCCTGTAATTCTTTCACTCTTTGAATGGTTTTATACTATTTTGTTATGTTTGATATTATTGTATTTGAAACTATGCTCAAGTATAGCAGAGAAGGTGATATTGTGATAGCTACTGTTAATGTCTGGTTGTCTTAATGTAAAGTACTGCATTGCCTATGTTGTCCTGTTCTGATCTGCTCTGTTCTTCCCTCTTTTGTCTTATTCTCTTTAAAATTAAAAAAAAAATTAAAAAAATATTTAAAGGATCTTTTGTCAGTCTGATTCAGTATAGATCTTTGAACCATATTTCCTTGACAAGGAGCTGAATTTGATCATTGTTTGGAAGTTACTTCTTATTTTTCACTTTAGGTTGTTAATATGGAGAATTTTCAAAACTATCAAATCCTTCATGTTCAAGAGTACTTCTTTTATTTAATCTCTTCTAGAAGTTTACTGTTTAAGCAGCAAGAAGAAACCAGGCTCTTTTTAGGAAATCTTAACTAGACCACTCCTGTTCATAAGCTACATTTTTTACTTTCCACAAAATTGTGGGTCACAGTTTAGCTACACCATCTTCTATAATTTAGGAACTTCTTTTCTCCACTTTCCAAAAAGAACTTTCCTATTTTCCTCAAAGGCTTCACTATTAGCCTCAACAGTTTCCAAAATTCTATTTATGCCATGATGAAGGCAATATCAGCTTTCAGTAATACTTTGCTTAAAATCCTTTTAGTTCCAAGATAACTTCCTTTTGCCCAAATTAAACTTGCATTTTAGATTTGTGTTAGAAAAGCACTTCATTCTGAGTTAGCTAATTCTATATTAGCTGTCAGCATATAACAAATGAATCCCCCAAATAGCAGTTGTACAGAATAAACATGTATGATATCATGCTTCTGGGAGAAATTTAGTTATGATGTTCTATTTAAAAACTGTATTGTTGGAGTCAACAATTCAACAGTGGTATAAAAGCATAACTGGAGCTACAGAACTCTTTTCAAAGTCTATATATATGAGATTTAGTAAGACTGATTGGTTGCTCAAGACATAGAAATTTCCATTAAGTTTTCACTTAATGATCTTTTAGTGCACTCAAATTAGGAGAGGAAATGGTACAGTACAAGTAAGTTGGTTAGAAGATACAGAATCTATAACAAAATCTCTGGCCCTGAATCAAGGCCAACAGATTGCTATAGCTGCTGGTTTCAAATGGGAGCCTAAAGAGAATTCTTTCTGTGGTCTGTTGGCCATTTAGGAACTTTGGAAATGTAATGGTCAGTTCTTCAGAAAGAAATAGCAGCTTTCTTTCAGTAAGAATGTGGCAGGCTTTGACAGCCCACAAGAGAGAGACCCTGGCGTCTTGGGACTTGCACCATGAGGCGACCTGGGGTGCCAGGAGAACAAGGAATTCCTCCCGTCTCTGGTGAGCAGCTCTGAGTGTGGCAGGCTTTGGTGGCCCACAAGAGAGAGACTCTGGTGTCTTGGGACCTGCACCATGTGGCAACCTGGGGTGCCGGGAGAACAGGGAATTCCTCCCCTCTCTGGTGAGCAGCTGTGAGCCTGCCACCATGAGGGCTGAGTATCAAACATCTCATGTTGTCTCATCCCCCTTCTTGTGTCCCCCTTCTTGCGCTTAGCAAGTGGGAGCCAGTGAACTGGACATCTTGTGAAAGATTGACTATGTTGTTTTGTATGAACTTTTCATATACAAAGATATGGACAACCATTTGGAAGAAAACAAGAGACAATATGATAGATAGTGAAGATCTCTGGTTGTCTAGTTTTGAAATTTATGCTTTCTTCTCTTTTAAATAAAAAAACAAACAAAAAAAAGAAATAAATCCAACAGCTACAAGATGAAAGAAAGAAGAACAACACAAGTTTGATTAGGGTCAATGAGAAAGCTGGAGTCAGCACAAGTGCCGTAACAGTCATAAATAAATATGCACCTAATATAGGAGCACTCAACTATATAAGACAGTTATTGGTAGACATGGAAAATCAAATATGCAATAACACAGTTGTAATAGGAGACATTAGCACCCCATTGTCACGGAGAGACAAATTAACCAGACTGAAAATCAGCAAAGAAATACCAGAACTGAAACAAACCTGTGAAAAAATGGACTTAGGTGTGAAGAAGCCACGCCCCATGGCCCTGCCACCATCAGGGGAGCATTGGTGAACCACCACCATATGCTTCTCCACCACTCCAGGAACCCCAGATCGGAGGAACCCAGGTGCCTTGTCCAATCCACTGCACCAAGGGACTATCGGCCAGTGCTGAAAACACCCGGGATGCAGCAGTGGGCTGGTTCAGAGGAACACAGGAAAATGTCAAGAGGAAGGAGCAAAATAAAATCTCAGACCTCCAGCCCACACAGAACAACTTCAGAAGACAGAGACATAGTAGAAGTTAGAAGTCATAGACCTGAAATTTCTGTAAAGATAATAACTAAAGTAAAGAAGTAACTTAGTTCTTCTATTGTTTGGTTAATCCTACATGCCTATGTCTGATGGTCTGGACAGCTATTTTAAGATAACAAGAGGCATAGTAGGCATTCTTAATTTTCTATTATCTTGTTTTGAAGTCCTGTATTATTTTCATTACTTTGTTTGGTTTGGTTTTACTATCTTTTGTTTTGTTTGATTTTATGTCTGATGGTATGGGCAGCTATTTTGAAGATAAGATATATTATGGTAGCCATTATTGATTTCCTATTACTTGTTTTGAGATCCTGTATCACTTTTATTGTTTTGTTTTGATTGGCTTTATTCTGTATTACTCTCTAAATTAAATTAAATGTAATTTAATTTTTAAAAGAAAAAAAAGAAATTTATGCTTTCCTATGTCCCATTTTGTTCTGTTTTGTTGTGTTAAATTTTACCCCCTTTAAAATTAAAAAAAAAATCTTAGAAGTGATACACCATCATTTTGGTGATATTTTATTTAATTCTGTTTTTTTTTTTTTGGTACCAGGGATTGAACTCAAGACCTCATGCTTGTCAGGCAGGCGCTTATGCCACTGAGCCAAATCCCCAGCCCTTCATTTAATTCTTATGCAGACCAACTCTAGGAATTATCGTGTGGGCACAAGAGGGTGTGACTATCAAGAAGTGTGCATCAAAGGGAGACATTTTGATGCCTGACCATTACTAAACCTAGATTTTCTTTCTGTCTTCTTGATTCTGAGATCTCATTATTAGGAGAGGATTGTTTCCAATTCCTGTTATGGAACCATTGTTGATATTGTTTCTATTTTAATTACTTCATACAATTTCAACTTTTTCCTCTTTCTATCTTAACACACTGCTATTGAAAATTAATGCAGTATGTTAACCAGATTAGACACTTGCATCTAAACCTATGTCAAAACTCCAATTCTGTCATAAATTAAGCACTGTGATAATTTATTTTTATTTTTAAGAGAATTAAAAAAACAAGACAGAATAAAGCCAATTAAAACAAAACAGTGAAAGAGATACAGAACTTTAAAACAAGATAATAGGAAATCAACAATGGCTGCCATAATGCCTTTGTTATCTTCAAAATAGCTGCCCATACTATCAGACCTAATAAAATCAAACAAAACAAAACAAAACAAAACAGTGAAAGTGATACAGTATTTCAAACAAGATAATAGGAAGTCCACAATGGCTACCATAATATATTTTGTTATCTTCAAAATTGTTGCCCATGCCATCAGATATCATAAAATCAAACCAAACAAAACATAAAAAGACAAAACAACACAATGAAAACGATACAAGAATTTAAGAGAAATAATAGGTAATGAACAATGGCTACCACATTCCTTTCTTAGATGTTTCCTCCAATTTCACTTTCACAGTATTTATTGTACATATTGGATCCCACTAACTTCTTTAGTTTTTTAATACTGGGATGATGTTCATCTATGTGAATCCAAACAATTTCACCCAAAAGCATGATCACGAGTTACCTCCACTTACCTACAAGAGCTTTGTGATTATCCTTCTTTATAGCCAAGTAGCTGCCATTGTATAAAAATGTCATGTCTTTCTTATCCGTTCTGTGGTTGATGGGCAAACTATCCCTGCTTTTTTTTGGTTTCCTGTTGCATGAAGCATTGTTTTCTCTCCTTTGACTTTCAGTCTGTGGATTTTCTTTCAAGTTAAATGTGTTTCTTGTGTAAAGCGTATTGATGGATCTTGTTTCTTGATCCTCTCTGCTTGTGTTTCTTTTTATGTGTGAACAGAGGCCACCTACATTAATTGCTATGGTCAGCGTGCACTGGTTTGTCTCTGCCTTGCTATTTTCCTGCTGTTGGCTCCCTACTTTTCCCCTCCATTCAAATGTCTATCCTGCTTAACAATGCCACTTTGCCACTGTTCCTGAAACCATGGTCATTTTTCTCTCTCTAGAATACTCTTCAGTATTTTTGTAGGATTGGTTTGCTGGTCATGAATTCCTTCAGTTGTTCCTTGTCTTGGAAGTATCTTGCTTCTCCAACCATTTTGAAAGATAGTTTTGCAGGGTACATCAATCTGGGTTGGAAGTCCTTTTTTTCCAGGAATTGAAGTACTTTGCTCCAAGCACTTCTTATCTTGATGGTTTGTGATGAGAAGTCTGTCATGATCCTGATAGGTTTTTCTCTATAGTTGATTTGTTTGTTTTCTCTAACAGCTTTTAATATTCTGTTCTTGTGCTGAATTTCTGGGTTCTTGATTATTATATGTCTAGGTTTAGATTTGTTTTGGTTATGGATAGTTGGAGTTCTACATGCCGCACTTAGCTGTATATCAGGTCCTTTGCCCTTGTTTGGGGAGTTCTCAGCTATAACATCTGTAGTCTCTTTATGTCATTTGTGTTGACGCCTGCTTTTTAAGTGGACACCAATCATTCTTAAATTATCTTTCTTTACATTTTCTTGTAGCCATTAAATTGCTATTTCTTGGCTCCTTTTATTTTTAAGAGATCTTTCCTTTCATGATTGCTAGCTGCCATCCTGTCTTCTAGGTCTAGAAGTCTATCTTCATTTTCTTGCAAGTGTTTTTCTTTCAGCTTTCAATGTGTTTTTTAATTTCCTGGATATCTCTGAATCTGTTTCATGCATTCCAATTCTTCTCTATACTGTTCATTCAAGGTTTCTCTTATTCTTCTATGCTCTTCTTTTTTTCTATCCATGTCTTCTCAGCAATCCTTTTATTATGTTTGAAATTTCTTCTTTTATCTGAACTATTTCTGATCTGATTTCTTTTACAGCCTCATGAGGCAGCTTCATTAATTCAGTTGCCATCATCCCAGAAATTTCAGACATGTGACTTTCACTTCCTTCCACATCCATGTCTTCTGGGTTTTGTTTGGGCTGGCAGCCAGAGATCACATTTTCCTCCTTTGTCTTGATATTTTCCTGAGTTCTTCCAGAGAATAGGGTTGTGGAGGCCCTGGTGCTTCCTACATTGGCTACCCTTCCACAGTATAAGGGGATGGGTTAAGCATCTGGGTTTCTCATAAGCAAGGTTCCCCAAGAGGCATTGGGGGTTATGTGGGTTTCTATAGATATTTGTGGCTTCTCCACAGTATAACTGGCTGCTTCTCCTGGCTCACACTGAGAGTTCTAATGGCATATGACACACAAATGGAGGGGTCAGGCATGCTCAGGAGAACTGGGCTGGCTACCTCTCCCCTGTCAGTATTGGCTACCCCTGGGAGAGTCCTGATGGTGGCTGGAGTGCTCAAAGGTGCTGGACGGGCTCTTCAATAATTTTTGAACTGTGATACATACTTTCAATAATTATATTCATAAAATGGGAATAATAATCTC
This sequence comes from Dolichotis patagonum, assembly GCA_004027295.1. Lineage (NCBI taxonomy): Eukaryota > Metazoa > Chordata > Mammalia > Rodentia > Caviidae > Dolichotis > Dolichotis patagonum. The sequence continues at coordinate 25,883 of PVJX010017212.1, read as the reverse complement.
TATGACACATCAGTTTGTGTGAGGAATAATTATTAATGTATATAAAACAGAAAACAGAGGGCCAGTTACAAATATCCTCAGTACATTTGAGCTCACATTTCCTAATATACCACATGGTTTGTGAGCTACATGCTTTTTTCAGGAATTATCCTGCCAAGAATACACTTTACCAGTCTAATACATGTATATATTGTGTCTAGTCTTCAAGGTCAATTTTAACTTTAATTCTGATTCCTAAAACTTGGTTAGATGTTACTTTTTCTTCTTCTAATCTCTCATGGTACATTATCTATATGTTGACTTTAGTACATTTTCCACTGTATATTATAATTACTTTATGCATATTTAAGATGCCTAACTAGTCTGAGAAATATGTGAGAGTGGATTATTTGTCCAGTTCATCTTTTATTTCTCACAACATCTATTAAAATGCCATGTATTTACAATAAACTCAATGTATTTTTTATCAACAACAAGAAACATCAAAAACCCTAAGCAATTTGGGTTGATTTATTTTGTTTTATTCAGATTACTTCTTTGATGAATTTGAAATATATGAAGATGAAGATATTGACTTCAGAATTACCCTATTGAGAGAATTCCTGTGCTTTTTCTGATTCCGCTAATTTCAGGTTTTTCAAAAGTTTGTGTATATCAGAAGAACATAGGCTAAACCTCTCTAGAAGAATAAGAATTTGTCATCCTTAAGCAGTTGTCTTTTTATAACCATGGTACAGGAATTTACTAGTATTATATAACAGACTTTGCATTGATTATTTTAATAAGAACCGAGTACCTTTATCCATATGAGTGGCATCTTTATTGTACATATCCAGGTATAGTCAATCCTTAGGTAAGGTTTGGTAAACCACTGCATTTTGAGAGCTAACACCTGTGTGTTCTGCTATAATCCTTGCCTAGCAGAATCTTCTCTTGGTATTTAACAGGCTTTGTTTTAATTGCCTGTTTTGTTGCCAACTCACAGTATTTATTCTTTGATCACATGCAATGTGGAAGCACTTCAAAGAGAAAACACTTGAGCAGAGCTCTTCCAGAGGAAAGGCATAAGAAGGTACATGTGAGCCAATGCTGAACCTGAAATAAAGAGCTTTAACCGACATGGAACAAAGGAAAATCACAAAGAAGTCAATTTTGCAAAAGAGTGAGTATTTCTGGTTTCTTAAAATAGGTTGTCATTTTATGGAGTCATTGTTTGGACCAATTTAAAGTACAAACCATGCAGTGAGGCAAGAATTAGTAAGCTGATGAATTTGTTTTCAAGTAGGAAATAATTATTAAAAGAAAAGGAGAGTGGCCACAGCTTTCTTTGTGAAAATACACTATTCGGGGGATTTAAATCAAGCACCTTTAACATAAGGATTGCCACTTCTAGATATTTCTTAACTTATATGTTTGTTTATTTATTTTGGTACCAGGGATCGAACTCATGAAGCTGCACATGCCATGCAAGTGCTTGTGCTGCTGAGCTAAATCCCCAACCTTAACGTATTTATTAACAAACATATTTATGGAATATTTATTACCAAATATATGACACAGTCACATGCATAGTTGAGAAGAAAAGATGAAGCTCTTTAGTATATACAGATTTGTGAGTACTCCTGAAAACTAAGTTGTTTTCAATAGACTTAAAAGTCATTAAGCCCAACAGGTTAACTGCTCTTAAGAATATCATGAACAGTCATAATAAAGCTGTGCTCAGAATCTTTTCCAGTGTCTAAAACTGTGCTTAATACTTGACATTTATTTCTCTGACTGTTTTCTGTTGGATTAAGCTCTTTTTTTCATTATTATTCTTTATACTCCCATGGTTTGGACGTGGGATATTCTATTTCTATTGAAGCATGTGCTCTTAATTTCTTTCCAAGCCTACTTGACATAAAAATTCTAATGTTATTCATACCATTTTCTTTTCCTGAAATAAAATGGAGGCCTTACACCTCTGAGAAGGAACATTTGACTGCCTAAATAATGAGTATTTTCTCCTTCGTTGCTTTAAAAAACAGAATTTTGGTCAAATGTTGAAAAACAGTGAGTATAAGGAAGGTTAACCTATAGCTAGAGGATGAATCATAATTTGTCCAAGTCAAACAGGAAAATTACATTCCCCTTTTCCAATAATTGCTTCTGGTCAATGAGAGTTAAGACGTTGGCTTGAAAGCTAAGGGGAAAGATGTCATAATATGATTAAAAAAAACACTGTGATATGAGAGAAAATACCTTGCATTTCTCTTTCCTCCTTCGTTTCTTCTTTCCTTCCTTCCTTCCTTCGTTTCTTCTTTCCTTCCTTCCTTCCTTCCTTTCTTCCTTCCTTCCTCCCTTTCTTCATCTATCTTTTTCTTTTTTCCTTCTCTTTTTCTTCTTTCCTTTTTTTCTTTCTTTCCTTGGGTTATAAATGCATTAAAACGTGGAGCCTGAGCTACTTGATGCCATTTTCTCATCATGAGGAGAAATGGCTGAGACTCAGTACATAATGCAGAGTCCAATAAGGAAGAGAACCTGTGTCCTTAGTATCATAATTTTGCTGTCATACTGACCTGTATGATGTCAAATTTGTAAATTTATTTATAGATTTCTTTAGAGTCCTTTAATTTTTTTACTTCTGTACATTTTTAAAATTGACACATAAAAAACTTTTGTATATTGAAGGCATATGAATGATGACATGAAATATGTATATATTGTACATTGAGCTAATTAATATTTTTGTGGGCTGGTAAAGTCTAGCCTTAGCAATTTTCAGGAATTTATTGCATTTGTGTTAACTATAGTCACCACTGGAATTCTTGATAGGCAAAATAACAGTTATCACCAATTGTCTGAGAAAATTTTAGGAAAATATTTGGTTATTTTTCCAATAACAATCAACAAAACATTTGAGTACCTAAGTCACCCTTATTTCTTACACATTACTTTAATACAATTTTAATCATTGGGAACATTACAGATTTATGTAATTGATATCTGATCAAATTAACCAATATGATAGGTAATTTCTTTCATAGCCTTTACTTCTCTGTGCTTTAAGATTTCAGTTTTATGCTTCATTAAGTTTACCCTTTAATATTTATTTTAGTGAGTGTATTTAATAGCAAATTGTCTCAATCTATACCTGAAAATATGGCTAATTTACTTTCAATAATAAATGAAAATGTGTTCACGAGTGGAATTCTACATTGACCATTATTTTCTCTTATCACTTGGAGATGATATTGCATTGTAATCTGTCTACAATGATTGTTAGTAAAAGTTGATCATTGGTGTCATTGTCACATATTGGTAAGGAGTTTCTTTCAAGAGTATTCAATTTTGATAACTTTAAATTTCACTAGATGTAGACTTGTATTTTTTTAATCTTGTATGGAACTTATTGTCTGTCCTGAATAAGAGAATTCATGATATTTTTATGTGTGGAATTTTTTCAAGTATAATATCCTTAAAGAATCACAATATTGAAAATCATGATGAATTTATGTCAGAAATTCATCTTGATTTTCAGAATATTTAAATCTCTCTTCCATAACAATTATGTCTTTAATTTTTTATAATTTTTAGATGATTACTTCATCACATTTTCCTTTTGTATTTAGGCCTTAATTTGCTATTACTTACTTATTTTTAAAAGCCTATTTAATTTTTTAAAATTTCATACAGCTATAATTTATTATAAAGTCATTTTAGAAGCACTATTTTAGGGTCTTTTATCAACATTCTAGAGTCTATATCATCCTCCATATAGTTATTTTGAAATATAGCAAGAGGTTATTTATTTCTATCATTTCAAATATTTTTCCTCATTTCTGTCTGATAAATTGGTTATTTATGATTTTCCAAAGTTTTATATTTCTCTGTATTGCAAGCACTGACTCTTCTTTAGTGGAAGATTATATCTTCACATGCCTTGAGGTTCTTTTTGTGTGTTTTATTTTGTTATTATTTTGATTTGTTGCTTACTTAGCCTCTCTTAGTCACATAAGCCCATAAGTCCTTGTATAACTCTGGGCCTCAAGAGATAGTTTGGTTTGGTTTCTGCCCTGAGTAGTGCTTTTTTTCAGCTTACTAGTTTCCAGATAGATACAACAGATACTAAACATTCAAACTCAAAATTAATATGCAGGCACATCCATGGTTATAAACTCTCCAAAGATCCTTTTTTCTCCTACTCTACCATGTGATATACAAGATTCTTTTCATCTCTCTTTGACTATCAGTGGAATTTTTGTTGCACTTCATAATTTAATGTTTGTAACATTTGGAGGATGTCAAATCTGTTTCACATTTTGATAGTTCTGATTTCCTACTCTCCATTTCCAATGTTCTCATTTTCTGTAATTATTACATCACTACAATAAAAAGATTGAAAACAAAGACAGAGAAAACATAGCTTTGTATATATATGAAACATAAAAATACTTTTTATTAGTATTAATATTTTGATTAGTATCTTGCAGCCCAAGGACCGTGTTTTCATTCAGAGACCAAATTTCTTAGTTATTTTTTGGTTGCTCAGACAAAATACCTGAAATCCATAAGTTAGATAAGAGGTTTATTTTGGCTCACAGTTTGTAGAGGTTTCCGTCTATACTAAGCTAACTCTAAGATGGGGCAGTGTGATAGAGGAACACGAGGAAAATCATCCATGGAAGTCAGGAAAGAAGCAGCAACTTCCTTGTTCTGTCTCCTTTTTTATTTCATTCAGGCTGCAGTTCTATTGTTTGTTGTCATCCACACCCATTGTGGGTCTTCGTTGTTTGGTACCATCACCGGTACTCAGAACTATGCTAAAGCAGTCAGCAATCTAATCCAGCATCACCCCTGCCCCGCACAATCGGTTCACTTTCAAAAGACCCTCCTAGACATGGATGACACTTTGGAGACACCTCCACATAAGCTCTAACACCAGGAAAGTCTGCATTACAATAAATTTAAATGTATGTTGTTATTCCCATTCTATGTGTATTGTAGGATAGTGAGCTACAAGAAAGAGAGATTCTGATATAAATGACTGTTTCAAGGGGCAATGTTCTAATAAGCCTGACACAGCTTATATCAGAAGTTGAGGAAACTAGCCAGAGAAAGTTGGACAACATGAGCCAATTCAGGTACATACTTCAGGGAAATTTCAAGGCCTAAGATTGGGCGGTTTGTGCATCAATATGGGTAATAATGACAATTGATTCAAACCTGATACATATGCTTAAACTATACACAATTTCAGCATTGGCATTTGGTAGAGACTGGGGAAGCAACACATGGTTCTGAAACCTGGAAGAGAAAATATTCAGCTCTGTGTCCTGCTTTCCATACATGAAATATGTTTCAGAGTCTTACATGAACTGCTCTATAGCAGTACTATGATGGCAGTGCATGTAGCTACGAAGGCCTCATAGGCAGCCTGAACTGCTTTGGGCCTAGATCTTGTTGTCATACCTTGTAATATTCATGGAGCATGGGAAGACAGATAGTCATCCCAAGAGCTGCCACAGGCCACTGCTTACCCGCAATCACATCTTCAAAGAGGCTTTCATGGGGCAGGTTCACATCACCTGCTGAGTTATGGCCCACTACTTCCTCCATCAAGGAATAGCTGTACGTTTCAAAACTCATCCACTGCACTATGAAATGACCTTCTCAGCAACAGCATGTGAAGACACTTGTGTTGTCATCTGGTATTTTATTTCAGTGCTGTCCTATGGCACATGGGTTGTGTTACTGAGGGAAACTTTAATTAAAGCATCTAGATGCATTTGCTCTTAGATGATGTGTTACACATCCTACATTTTGGGAGTCATGTAGCTGGGCAATGCACTGTTAGTCTCTCACTATTGAGATGCTGGAGATCTCTGACTATACTTATCTGGCAGGTTAGGCGATATCCCTCAGCAAATGTTATCTCTCACTGCCTAACAGGGGAAAGTTGATTTTCACAATTTATCCCAGCCCTCTGGAGCAGAAGTAGCTATGTATGACAATCCCCTGTTCTCCAGGGAAATGATGGCTTTCATGTCTTAATAATTAACTGAAGAGTTAATTATTTCCTGAGAAATGGAAACCAAATGACATGAGTCTTAAGACTTTATTATTAGAAACTTGTTTTTAGATTTATAGAACACAGAACTTCAATAAATGCAGCCTGTACTGAAGAAAAGCAAAGCACCTCAAATTTGTAACTATGTTACAAATTAGAACTACCTTGGCATCCAGCTACTGGGGAGCAAACTGACAACTCTCTACCTGTGTCTTGCTCTTGAAACCACTTAGTCAAGTGGTCTCTGTTGGTGACAGTGTTCATATTCTCTGATTTGCTAATTTTCCAAATACATCTTTTTCCTAGCCTCAACCATTAGTTCATAAGTCTCTGGCCTTCTCAAATGGCAAGAATGGACATGGAATCATAAACAAATGGAATCATAATGGACATGGAATCATAAACAAAGGTAGAAAAGACACTGTTATCAAGTTTCTTATTATTCTCCATATTAATAATAAAGTTTCTGAATCCATACTGGTCTCATTATTCTGTCGTTGGCCACATCTGTTAGCCTGCTGCATAAGGGTCAGTGATATGTTTCTACATTTAAGTATTGTTCTACTCATAGATGTACAAGCCCAGCAAGTCGTCATTATATAACTTTGAATGAGGTAGTAGATCTAGGTAGTGACTGTGAATGACTACTAACCTCAGACTCACACACACACACGTGCACACAACACACACACACACACACACATATGCACACATACACACATATGCACACACACAGACTCTCACACAGATTCACACACACATGCATGGAATCCAAACTTAAGTTGCTTTTGATAAAATCATAATGTAGTGCTTATGAAGTAGTATTGGCAAATTTGAAGTATTTCATCTATTGAAATTCTTTCTCTTTATGATGTTCTGACTTGTGATTTGCTTCAGAATAATTGGCTTGAGAGAGGACACTGAGAGATTCTGCTTAAAAAGCACATTGAGTTAATGAAGGTTGGATCTTAGTGGTAGTATATGGATATCACACTATTGTATCTACCTTTGGTATATGTTTGAAATCTTTCATAATGGAGATAATAAGAATAGTAATGTGCACTTTTTAAAGGAATGGAGAAGAAAACAACAATTTCTTTATGGATTTACATATTATGGCTCCTGTGACTAGAATGTCATGAAACATTACTGGGTAGTATTGGAGCCTGACAACTTTAATTAAAGGAGTTACCATTTTCACAGATCAAAATACTTAATATTCTCAAGGGTTGCTTCAACCTAAATTAGTATTTAATTTTATTTAACTATGATAAAAACACTAACTACATTTTGTTGTTGTTGTTGTTGTTGTTGTTGTTACTTGGGATCAAACTCAGAACTTCACACTTGCCAAGTAAGTACTTGTGCTGCTGAGCTATATCCCCGGCATTCTAAATGTATTTGTGATGGCTGGACTAAAATAATTTCAACTTTATATGAAATTTAAAGGGAAAATTTTAATCATTAGAATTTAAAAAATACAAGACTGAGCATGTTCATCTCTTGATATTTAATTTAAAAGTAGATCTGTATCTATAACCATGCACTAAACTAAAATACAAATTCTGAATATTATTTCTTGCAAGAACATTTGGGAAAGGTCTTTTGCCATGCTGTTGTTTGTTCTTTCTGTTAGTGGTTCCTTCTGCTGTTCAAAGCTTTTTAAGAAGATGAGATCCCAGTTAATGATTCTTTGTGATACTTTCCATGTGTTTGGGGTTTGATTCATAAAGTCTTTGTACACACCAATGTATTCAAGAGATCAAATATCTAAATATTAAAACAGAAATACGAAATGTGCTTGAAGATAGGATAACTAGAAATCTTGATATCAATGGAACAGATTAGAAGATTCAGAAACAACTCCAAACACACTCAGCCACCTAATCTTTGACAAAGGGGACAAACACCTTCACTGGAAGAAACATAGCCTCTTTAATAAATGGCACAACACAAGACATAATACCAAGTATCAACAAGTAGAATTATGTCAAATTAACATGATTCTCCATAGTAAAGGAAGCAACTAACAATGTGAAAATATAACCTAGTAAATGGGAAAATATTTTTTGCTAGAAAATTATATATAGAATATATAAAGAAATAAAAAACTAGATCTCTTAAATAAATGAGCCATTGAGAAAATGGGCAATTAAAATGAACAGATATTTCTCACAGGAAGCACAAAACATCAATAGATATATGAAAAAATATTTAGCATTTTTCACCATTAGAAATAAAAATCAAAAGAATACTAAGATTTCATCTTATTCCAATAAGGATATGTATCAACAAGGATTCAATAAACAAAGGTTTCTAATGGCATTTTGACTGGCATTGAATTAAATCTGTATAACAGTTTTGGAAGTAGGGCCATTTTCACAGTGTTGCTTGTTCCTATCCATGAGCAAGGGATATCATTTTATGTTCTGAATTGCTTTTCAATTTCTTTTTTTCAGATTATTGCATTTTTAAATGTATAAATATTTTACTTACTTTTTTAGATTTATTCCTAAGTATTTCACATTTTATGTCATTGTGAAGGGTGTAGTTTCCCTAATTTCTCTCTCAGTGAACTTGTCTGTGTACAAGAATGCTATGGACTTTTGAGTATTGATTTTGTATCCAGCTATGCTGTTGAATTGGCTTATTAAATCTAGAAATCTGTTAGGGGAGTTTTGGGGCTGTTCTATTTAGGGTATCATGTCATCTGTGAATAATGATAATTTAAATTCTTCCTTTCCTATCTTTATTCTTTTTATTTCCTTCTCTTGTATAATTGCTCTGCCTTATGTTTCCAGATGTGTATTGAATAAGAGTGGTGATAATGGACAATAGTGTCTTGTTCCTGATTTTAGAGTGCAAGCTTTCAGTTTTGGACCATTTAGTATGGTGCTGGCTTTTGCATTTTCATAAATGGCTTTTATTAGCTTGAGATAAAGCCCATCTATTCTGATTTTCTCTAGAGTTTTTTCTGCATCTATTGAAATTATCATGTGACTTTTGTCTTTGTCTTTGTTGATATTGTGCATTACATTTATTAATTTGCCTATGTTAAACCATCCATGTGTTTCTGGGATGAATCCCATTCGGTGATGGTGCATAATCTTGATAATTTGCTGCATTCTGTTTGCTGTAATTTTATTGAGGAGTTTGGCATCTATGTTCATTAGCTAGATTGTAGTTCTCTTTTTTGTTTGAGTATTACTTTGGTTTTGGTATCAGGGTAATACTTGCCACAAGGAATGAGTTAAGGAGAATTGCTACATTTTCAATTTAATTAAACATTTTGAGGAGTATTTGTGTCAAATCTTCTCTACATTTCTTGCAGAATTCATCTGTGAATCCATCAGGACCTGACCTTTTTTTGTTGGTAATTTTTAAATTGCATTTTTAATTTTATTAAATGATATTGAATTATTCAGGATTTTTATATCTTCTTGATCCAGTTTTGGTAGCTCACATGTTTCCAGGCATCTGTCCATTTATTCTGTTTTTCCTTCCTATGAGAATATAGATTTTCATAGTAGGTATTGATGATGGTCTGAATTTGAGTTGTTTCTTTCCTCTTTTTGATAAGGTTGGCTTTTGTGTGGATGTCCTTCCAAAGTGTAATACAGTAATGGAGGTGGCTGACCCTACTGTTTGTGATTGGTTCATTGTCTAGTGCTGGGATCAGTGGTGTGAGTGCTGCACCTACCAAGCTGTGGATAGCTAGAATATGATATAATGGAGGTACAGAGGTGTGCTTTTACCTTTTTTTTCCCCATTTGTTGCTCTTGCCATTTCTGGTATCAGCCCTAACCACTATATTTCCCATCAGTTACAGCACCCTTCTTTAATGCCAGCTGATTATGAACTGAGACCTCCACAAATCTGCAAATGTGTTACATTGCTGAGCAAATGCAAGTAAAGTTTAGATGGGATTAAAATGACTCATTAGTTGGCATTGAGATGAGTAATTCTCTGGATTCTTAAAATATTGCAAATGTAAATCATAGGGGGCTTTTAAATTGGGAAGAAGGTGACAAATAGTAGTCAGAGAGCAATTTCAAGATTCTGTGCTTCTGCCTTTGAGGAAGTGACTGGGTACCTTGGATTTCAGGCAGGTTTTAGAATCTGAAAAAAAAATCAGGGATACGTTAGCCCTTAGAACTTGCAGAAAAAAACACTGTTAAACCTTTATTTCAGCCCTGCAAACCTGAGTTTTTTAGTTTTAAATCTTGTTGAAATTTTGTTTCAGCAGCAGTAGGAAATGAACATAGGTGTCACAATCCCAGCACTAATCAGTTCATTTTCTTGCTAAGAGATTTGTATTAGAGCAGTTACCTACCAAGGACAGGGCTGTGAAAGTGGTTCAGCTCTAAGTATGTAAAATAGGGGAACAGTGTAGAGAACTTAAAACAAAAATAACACTAAAGAAATGTCATCCTGTGTTTTTTATATCATTGTCATGCTCTAGTATTTCTTAAAAATGTGGTAGTTTACTTGTAGAAACTCTTAAATAATATTTTTGATGAATGCTTTGTGGCTAAGAGTAAAGAAGTGGGAAACCAAGAAATTCCTGGGGTACACAGCCTTGATGTGAGAAGCAACTTCATTTAATGCACTGCCAGAAATCTTACCAGTTTCTGATGATAAAGATCCAAATCAGACTCTGTCCTGGATGTGGCAGGGAAGATGAAGAGTAATGAAGGAAGTAGACCCAGTGTTCGTATCATAACACAGGTCTGCTTTATAAGAGAGAGAGAAAAAAAAACAATACTTCACCAGAGTCTTATCTTACCTAGGTAAGGAGTATTCATTCTACTGCTGCTGCTCTAGTAGTCCAGGCTCAACTAAGAGAGGAAACCTTACACTGTAAGGAAAATGTTTGCAATTACTAAACTCATGAAAGAGGACCATTAAAAGATAGACTTACTGATATGATAACGTAATGCTTCTGAACTCCAACATGGTGCAATCCCACTAAAAAGCCTTCAGGATAACTCCAGTGGGGTGCATTTCCTACTTGTACAAAGTCTCACGGTCAGCTAGAAGATGGTATTCATGTCAGCAATTTCTTTGGCATACCCACAGCTTTGTGCAGTACTTGCATATGGACTTCTGCATTCCAGGGTGTCTTATTCTACTTTGCGTTATTGTAACAATACCAGACACTGGGGAATTTAAAAGAAAAGAGGATTATTTAACTCAAGACTGGGAAATTCAAGATCAGGTGGGCACATATAGTAAGGGCCTTGTTCTGCTTCATAACACAGTGGAAAAACAAAGGGACAAGTGGGTTTGTGTGAAAGCAAAGCAAGAGAGGGAACCTCACATTAAAATAACCTCATTCAATGGTAAGTAACCCAGTCCCAAAAGAGTAGAAACTCACTTCAACAAGATGCCATTAATCTACTCAAGAAGGTTACACCTCTAAGACACAATGACTCCAAGGAGGTCCTACCTCTAAACATAGCCATGCTGAGAAATTAAACCTCAATGTGAATTTTGGTGCATGCAAACCCATTATAGTTTAATTCTGGACGTCCCCTGAAAGCCTCATGTTCATATCAGTGGGTCGTTTGGAAGGCGATTAGAACATGGAAGTGTGATATTAATCAGTGGATTAATCAACTTACAGATGAGTTTAACGCTAAATGTGATCCTGGAAAGTGAGCCCTACACAAGGTGAGTCACTGGAGATGTGTCCTGAGAGGGCCTATCTCCCTCCCCACACACTTAGTCTCCCTGCCTCCTGCCATCACACCATGAGACATTGCTCCTTTGTCCTGCCCCTCTGCCACACCGTCCTGCCTTGGAGCCAGCTGACTATGGACTGAAAACTCTACAAAATGTGAGTCAAAATAAACCTTCCCACCTTTAAACAATAGGCATCAGATATTTTGTCTCACCAATGAGAAAAACAAACCATAGCTCTAGTAATTGGTCAGAAGATTTCAAATAACTGTAAAGACATTGATTTCTAAGTCTCTTTAATGTTTTGCCAGTATCTTATTTGCCCCAACGGGTATTATAGACACAGATAGCAAAGATAATTAATGGTTGTCACTTACAATTCTGCAAAAACATTTCATAAGTACTAATTTTTCTTGAGCAGTGAATCAGTGAGGATATTTAATGAATCTTTGGATATGGATCTTTTCCAAGGCACTAAGATACAGGTCAAGCAGTGAGACTTATACACACACTCATGCTTTTCTGCATTCTCTTAACTGAAAAGCTACCAGTTTTTGTAACTATTATGGTTATGAGATTGTTGGTTTTATAGCTCCCAAGGAGCTGGTTAAAACACAAGAAATAGTGTTTTTCCTATGTTTTCAGTTTTGATTGAATAAAAAAATACATAGGTATTCCCACCGTTTATTTAATTTCCAGTTTTCTAAAATAAAACATTGGTTTTGACATATATATATAGTCCACTGCAAGTTATTATTTGCGTATTGCATAACACAAGGGTAACAGTTCTTTTGTTGTTTTTGGCACAAACAATCCAGGTAATTCATACAATTCAATTGGTTCCTTCATTAAAAATTAATTCATCGTAAGTGTGAGATTGCTCATATGTGGGAGTCAATTATTTTTAGACTGTATTTGCTTCCATTGCTCTATTTACATGTGTCTGTGCCAATACCACTGGTTTGGAATACTAACATTAATAAACTTTGAAATATGGTAATGTAGGCCTTACAATGTGTGTTTCCTTTACAAATTTGCTTGGTTATTCAAGCATTTTTGAATTTTCATGTAAATGTCTGATTAGAAATCACAGAGACCAGAAAGAAATGACACAATATTTTTGAGTCCCAAAGGGAAAGAAAAATCAACCCTAAATTCTCTAGAATGTGTCTTCATGAATAAATCTTAAATAAGTACCCTCCATGATACAAGCAAACTAAGAATTCGTTGTCAGCAGATCTATTTTATAAAAATATTTAAGGAAAATTCTCCAAACATGTATGGAAATGAGGAGACTCATTCTCTCTTACCTAGTGGAAATAATAACCATCAAAGTAAGGCCAATAAAAGAAATAAGACATATCGATTAGAAAAGAAGGCATGTAACTCTAGATACTGGTAGAGGATATGATTTTCTGTTATAGAAAACATTATAGAAATTTCCAGTGGAATAGTTACATATGAGTCCTGTAATATTGCAGGAAATACAATTAATGTACAAGGCTGGTGTGGCGTTGCACACCCGTAATCCCAGTACTCGGAATACTGAGGCAGAAAGATCACTGTAAGTTTAGGGCCAGCCTGGACTACATAGTGAGTTCAAAATCATCCTAGAATATACTGTGAGACCTTATCTCAACACACACACACACGCACACACAAACACACACACACACACACAAGCAATGTACAAAAATTAACTGCATGTCTAAGCATTGTTAAGAATGTATTACAGAAAGGATAATTTTGTTTCAAGAGCAGCACTATTTTTAAACTAATCTTAAATGAGACCTCCATATGTAGAATAGATAAAACTACAGCTGCCCTGACTAAACTGAGGGTGTGGACCCAAGACTTCTACACATTCGTATGGTGATTCATGGTGGCCCATGAAACAACTTTATAAAAATTAAAGATCCTTAGAACACAATTTGAAACCAATGAATGTGACCGACCAATTCATTTTGTATGAGAAAACTGAAGTTGCTACAAGCTGTCATTTGCCGAATATCATAAACTCTCCTACCAACCAAGTCAGAGAAAAAATAAGATATGATAATTTTTCTAGAATGCTTCCAATGTACTGTATTTTAATGACCATTTATATCCCAAAGCAATAAAGTAATATTTCTCAAGCACAAAATGATAATAGTGATAACAAGTGTGGCAGCTCTTGTTCTTAACAATTAACAGTACCGATCACATAGAATATTTACGTAGCTAAATGTGTTCTAAGGAACATTCTAAATCCTTGCCAAATGCAAATTCATTGTATGCCTATCACAACTGTATTAAATAGGTGGCATTATTATCCTAGTTTTTAAAAAGGGAAGCAAAATATGTATATCACTTTGGTGAAAAGTTTGGATATCGATGCAAACAATCTGGTTTCAGAATCTGAGCTTTTGAACTCAAAGACCCGCAAATGAGTAAATTGAGGGTTAACAGAAGTTAGATAACTTTTCTGAGGTCATAAGTAGTAGAAGTACTGTTATAGGGCTAATGTCCATATTTACTGGACAGACTATTGTATACTAACTTTATATAGATTCAGAGTACCAGGATGTTCTGAAAACTTGTCTCATTATTCTGGAGAACCTCATGATAGACTGTATCTGGAAAAATGAGTAGGTTAAGGAGAATTAATGATACTGATTTTTCCAAGTTATCTTTGGGAACAGTTCCTAACCCTTATAAATGCCACTAGTCCTGTACTTGCTCTACCTAGGCTGACTGCAAAAGCACTTTTTAAGTCAGCTTGTTGCTAGGACAACCTAAGCCAAATGGAAATGTTTATCATGATGTTATTAGATAATTTCTCTTCATATTTTCAAGATGAAATTTTGGAAATTTGCTTTAGCCCATTCAATAAATTTTATTCATTACTGATTTTCAATAAAATCAATTTTTATGATAGCAAATATTACATATTGTGCTTTGAAGACCTAAAAATAATATGAAACAGTCCTGAAAACTATTATATACCGTATATGAAACAATTTTTCAAGCAGATTAATGGAAATAGGGGCATTTACTATAGGCATAATTTGTAAATAATTTATCTTGTATACAATATTATACATGGTTTGGGATAAATCAACTAATTATAGTTCACAATGGATTAAAGTCACAGATAATAATATTTTATTCTGTATTGCTGAAAAGTATACAGTTGATTTCATGAATGTTTTCTATTTTCTCCCTTACTGACAGTTGTGAAACTTAAAACATTAAAGTGATGTAAAGAGTATTTATTGATTTTATTAGTCATCTTTCTGAAAATCAAATGAACACCAAAATCCAGCACAATTTGATCTCATTTCAAGGTTGACTTCACACAATTCAATACTTTGGTGGGTCTGACAATTCTCATAATGTTTTAGTTTGGATAAAAATATCTGTATTTTTTAGCATGTGCAATCATAAAAGTCCTTTTATGCAAGTCCCCGTAAAAGTACTCTAGGGAGAAACATTCTTGGAAACCTTATATTGTTAATTATATTTTAATCCCTTTTTCTAAATGAAATAGTCAAACGATGTTCCAATACATAGTGTAAACATATAATCTATTGTAATAATTAGCTTATTTTATAATTACTTAAGGAACTAGCTTGAGAAACTTGAATATGCTCCAAAGAATGCTGGCATATTTAACTGAGAGCTAAAATTTTATAACAGTTAATTAGATAAAGTTGGTTAAAAATATTCTTCAGGTTTTCTGTATCCTTACTGAGTTTCTTTCAAATTGTTGCATCTTTTAATAGGAGAGAAGACTTGAAATATCCAAGTTTAATTGTGAATTTTTCTATGTCTTCTTTTAGTTCTACTATTCAAAATTTCACAGTCAGGTATGTGCAGTTTAAGATTGTTATGTAATAGGATCCCTTTACAATTATGTAATACACAAGTTTTTCTGTAGTCGTTTTCCCTGTTAGTCTGGGCTAGGCATACAGCTTACCAGTATGGTGCCCGCCCAGAAAGTATAAAGTCATGTGTTTGCTTCTTGATACAAAAGCAATGAAATAGTCAGATATTATTACAATTATTTCACCATTTGGATTTTGGGTGTTTTGGTATATATTTTCCCTCATTTTACTTTTAAAATACTGTATCCTTCTGTAGAAGGATAGAGTATATATTTAGTCTGCCAAAAATGTAGACACATTTCAGGAAAAGAAAAACGTGTATAAATATTTTAATACTAAATTTATGGAAACATCATGAGATTAATACAAGTTACCTTTGGCTTCTACAGGTATAAGAGGTGCTCTAAATGGTGGCCATTAGCTTTCAGGCAATTATTAGTATGGCAAATTTCTGATTGGGTTACCTTGGTCCATTGAGATTGCTGCTCGAGAAATTTTCAATTTCTTTTCTAACGTTCAGCAGCAGCATGGGTTCTCTTTGATGCACAAAATCCTCTAGGGTTCGCCTTAGGAGGGCAACACCATCTGTTGAAAAAATATCATCTGCTTTTCTTTTCTTTTCTTGAAATGTTTAAGTGTTTAGACATTTTTGGTAGACATATATTGCAATAGTCAGGAATTACAAGGGAAAAGATTTAACTCAGGAGGCATAAATTATAGGATTACTTTATAATATTCATCCAAAAGAGTCAAATGTTAAAAGAGTGCAGGAAATCTGTCCACACACTAGACACCCGAAGAATCTAGCTGAGGGTTGGATATCACGGCAATGTTCTGCCTGACTACCTAGGGCCTGTGGCAATGGCATCCACAAGTCCAATTGGAGGCCTGGAGCCCACGACAATGACTCATGCAACTGTGTATCAAGGATCTACACTTGAAAGGTCCAAATGTCAGTAGTGGAAGCTGGAAAATCTGCACCAGTGGGATGAAGGATCTGCCATCAGGCTGAGGGATCTGCACTGGAGCCAGGAAGTGGTGCTCAAAGTAAGGACAAGAGCTTCCTCAGAAAGAACTGCTGCCATCCTCTGTGACAAGGACAGGAGCTGCTCTGAAGATGAGAATAGCTGAGTTCATAGCAGGAAACTAGAACACCAAGCTTCTCCAGGAGACTCTACAGCACATCATCTTCCCCTCCATTCTCCTTTTATGCTGCTGGCAACAGTCCTCAGGTGAGTCTTCCACACCCCACATCGTGCTGATTCAGTTCAGCGGGGAGTTACAAGTTGACCTTTAGTTAAATATGTATAATGTAAAAGCAGTTATCAGTTAAATTTACAGGATCACAGGTGGGTTAGCCCACAATGGTTATCTGCATGCTAGAGACACAAGTGACCAAATAGTTGCTGAGTTCAAAAAGCAAGAAGTCACAGAACAAGAAGTGTCTAGGGTGTAGCACCATTCCAAGGTGAAAAGGCAGCCTGGAAGGTCCCTGGAGAGCTGCTGGTGTGAGTCTATAGTGCAAGGCTGAAGAGGCTGGGGTGTGATGTCCATAGGCAATGGCAGTAGCAAAAGATGACCACCAGCTCATCAGGATGGAGCTTCGAAATGCAAGCTGATTTTTCTTCTCCTTTCCTTCTATCTGTCCTGCAGGTCTATCGAATGATGCCATTCACAGTGAGGGTGAGGCTGCCCCATTCTTTGCTGTGCTGCATGCCAGTCATCTCTGCAAACACCTCAGACACAGCTACAGTCCTTTGCTAATCAGCACTGCAGTCAACAAAACAGTCAACAATCATGTTTAATTGTCCCGGGTATCTATGACATTGAATCTCCAAACAATTTCTTTTTTTTTAACAATTACTTGTTTGCAGCCTATGTTGGTCTCTTCTTATTTTAAATCTGAACATGATTTGTTGTATGTTTATGGTTTTATAAGTAATAAAAACAGTATTACAGATAGATTAAAATCTATCATCCTACCAGTAGTTTTCTGTTTGTGACATCTGTGAGTTGAGTCCCTCATTTTCTTTTTATGCCTTCTGTGGGCCTGAATACAATATTTTATCCCATGTAATCTCCATCACTAAGCAAAGGTTAACTTTTCAACTGTTTCTTCTACTCTGTTGCTTTTTCTACTGCTTCCCCTTCTTTCTCCTCTTCTCCTTTTGTCTTCCCTCATTTTTTTCCTCCTCCTCCCCTCTTTTCCTCTCCTCTTACTCCCTCTCCTCGCACTTTTACTTCTTCCTTGTCTTCTTCAAGCTGACAGTTACATACATGCAAGACGGAAAAGGTCATGAATAGTGTTTTGATTTTCTCTTATTCTTTTATATCTCCCTTCTTCAGCTTGGATAAGTTTCATTGACCCCCTTCTTAAAATTCGGTGATCTCAGCTCTTTCCAATCCCAGTGATTATTCCATAGAAGGCATTCTTTTCCTTTCTTTTTTTAAAAGAGAATCCAAAAAAACAAAACAAAACAAAACAAAACAAAGCAGATCAGAACAAACAATGCAAGTAACACAAGATTTCAAAACAAGACAGCAGGAAAGCAACAGTAGCTACCATAATTTCTCTTGTTTTATTCAAAAGAGTTGTCCATATCTTCATACACCATGAATTCAAACAAAACAAAAGAGCATAAAACCAATCAAAACAGAATAATGAAAACATTACAGGCCTTCAAAAGCAGACAATAGGAATATCAACAATGGCTACCATAATGTATCTTGTACTCTTCAAAATGTCCCTCCCTACTACTTATAGCCACCAGCTGTTACATTTACCAGCTCTGCCTCTACCTCCATCCCTAAGTAGGTGTCAGAAATTGGGAAGCTGTCAGAGACCTCAGGGTACAAAAGCTAGAATCTAGGGAGATACTTTAGCTGAAACAAACTCTGGCGTGGAATCTTTGCTCAGCTTTATTGTTTCATTGCCACACGCTTAATCATGTCTCCTGTCCTGCCACAGGGAAACAAAACAAGTGGGCTCCCAGCACCCAGTGACTTATGTGCAAAGGTCAAAAATAAACTAATCTACATAGAACATAGCAATTAATTCAGGAACTTAGGGCCTAGGGACAGATGCACACGGTCTGCTACGGGACACACGGGCTTCGGCTTCCTTTTCCTATTAACACCCAGGGGAAAACTGGGGCCCCAAGTGCGTCATCATCTGGAATATGAGGAAAAGGATATCAAGGAAGGAGGTGAACATTGTGGAGAAGGTCAAAGTCTTGGGCCATTCATCATTTCCTAAGAGCAAGAGCAAACAAAAGTCAAGTTAGGACGCTTAACCTAGGTAATCGTTGCCTGACCCTCTGGTTAGACCCAACATTTAGTTGCCAACCTGCATCCATACAATGCCCCTCTGTGCCCTGTACAATGCCACTCTTCCCTCCCCAGAAGCCAAACCCCTTGTAGGACTGACACAACTAAGCAGCTGCCATTCACAGCAAGCTAGCTCTCAATAACCCAGGATTCCTTAAAAGGAGCCAGGAATCTCTGGCCAACCTCCACCACTGTGGAAGTCTGGAAGGGCAGGCTGAGGGTGCTGAGGAGTCAGGTTAAGGCACGATGCGCTACTGACCCCGCCCGGCTCCTCTGTCCCGTCAAGTCCCATCCTGTTAAGCCCGGGTGGCACTTGGGCTGTCCCCAGCCCATCTGGCTCCCCTCCCTCACGCCCTTAGCCCACAACACCAGCCCCGCTCCTGTCCCACACAGGCCACCTTGGGCCCCATGCAGCTGCAGCTCTGGCCCGGGTCCCCAGCCAGGCCCCCCACCCTGGCCCCGGCCTCCCCTCTCCAGCCCTCCATCACTCCCACCTGCCCTCCCTGAGTCCCGGCCCTGCTCTGGACACCTGCCCGCGCACCAACCCCCCAGGCCACGGTGCCATGTCCCGAAGGATACAGTTCGTGCAGGTTCATGGAGTGCCAACTGATGACAAGCTCAGCCTGCCAACCCAGCCATGGGCCTTGGCCAGGCCAGCTGGCAGCCCCTTGAACTCCCACAGGCCAAGGGTGCAGGCGGGCCCCGCCAAAGCTGCAGAGGGGGCCCTGCCTGCCCAAGCCTCCCGACAGTGGGCCTCTGCCTATGGGGTGCCAGGTGCACTGGAGGAGGTGGGTCCCTGCCTCCGGAGCCCAGCTGGGTGTCCCCTCCTTCTCAGCCTCTGGGCGCTGGCCCTGGTCATGTGGGAAGCAGAGGCCGAGCGCTCTGTTCAGAAGCTGGGGCCGATCCATCAGCTGCTCCTGGGGTGGGGACCCGCAAGCAGGGTGGGCTTCTGCCACTGCCCTCCTCCCTTCAGGGATGTTGGTCTGGGTTCCTCAGCTGTGTGCCCAGGACGCAGCCCCGCAAGGTGTGGTGGAGGATGCCACGGGGCAGTGGCTCTCACATGGTGCCCGCAGCCCACCAGGGCCCAGACTTGGACCTTGCAGGGGGCCACTGGGTGTCAGCAAGGTCAAGTATTTCACCCCAGTGGCGGCAGCGGCAGCAGCAGCAGCAGCAACAGTCCAGGCTCTGGTTCAGCACAGGGTGAGCCAGGCTGGGCCTCGGAGGACACACCCACCCATCCCACCGTCTTCCCCCATCCCACCCCTCAGCTGCTGGACGTCCTCATTGTAGTTGGCCCTTGCCTGGAAAACCAGGACACGCAGTCCTGGGATGCAGTCGCCCTGGTCAGGAGGCAGCAGTACCTTTCTGCCCCCTGGCATCCTGTCTGCTGTTCCTCAGAGGTCTCTGTCCCATCTCGTTGTCCACCCTCCCTCCCACCCCCGCCATTTCTCTCCTTCTTGGTTGAGTGAGTTCCCTGGCATCCACTCCCCATGGTTCCTGATACAACGTGGGAAGCCGGGTCCCTGTGTGCCTGGTCTTTGGGGCAGGCAGGTGCCCATTGATCTCCCCTGATGGACGCAAAGGAGGGTGAGGCTCCTCGAGGATCCCCCGGGCCCCAGGGGTGCAAAGCCTTGGTCTGCAGAGTCCGCCACTATGTGATCTGCCCCATGAGCGCAAGCTAGGGAGGTCAGGTACCACTGCAGCCACTGGCACCTCTGACCTGGCTGCTGCTCCAGCTTTCACCAGAGCCTGCGGGGCCCTGCTTCCTGTGGAGACTACGAGGTGCTCCGAGAAACGAAGATTCCAGAACCGCAAAAGGAAAGTGGGCTTGCATAGAGGCAAGAAACATGGGGGACAGAGCGACAGGACCAAGGCCTCAGCCCAGCAGCAGAGTATCTGTGCTTTCCTGCCCACATCCCCAATGCCTGGGAACCCGCACCACCTCTGTGCTGTTTACATCCAGCCTTTGGTCCAGTGCACTTACTCTACCTCTGGCTCAGTCTGTAAATGCGTCCCCATGGGACCCTCCTTGAGGACAAGAGCTAGAAAACATGCTGTAGGGAAAAAAAAAACTCCAAGAGGGCATCATGGCTCAGCTTTCGTTTTTGCAGAGACACACATTTAATCACAGTGTCCATGCGCGACCAGGGCGACAAAGCCAGTGGGCCCCAGGCATCCACTGATTAGCCAGCAGAAGCAGAAAAGTTTGGAGTCCGAGAAGATGGCAATGAACCCGAGAACCCCAGCCCTAGGGAAGGCTGTGACGTGGGCAGGGGACCCATCGGCCTCAGCCGACCTCCCTCCTAAGAAAGGAAGGGATACTGAGGCCCCAAGAGATGCATGATGTGGAAGAGGAGGGAAAGGTCAGCAAGGAAGGAGGTGAACCCTGTGTGGAAGCAGCCAGCGTTTTGTACAGTGCATCTCCTAAGAGTGAGAGCAAACGAAAACTGAGTGAGAGTAGGTCCTTGTCCCCAAGCACCCTATGGAGACCTAACATGAAGGGGCCTCCCTGTGGCAATCATAATCGCCCTCCTTGCACCCTGGTGCCCTCCCCACAGACCCACTGTACGGCCTCCAGTTTGGGCCCTGAGGAGGAGTGTGGAGAAGTCACTGGGGGTTAGGGAAGAGCAGTGGCCTGGCCTGACAGGGTCCTCTAGGAGCCCAAGAGCAAAGGCTCAATCCATGCTTCACTGGGGGAGGGAGGGAGCAAGAATCCCTCAAAAGTCTCATCCCCCAGCTGAATTAACCTACAATTCTAGGCCGATTTTTGGAGCACTAACTTGACAAGAGTGAACACTCATTCTGCCCATTCCTCTCCTCCACCTTCAGATTCTCATTCATCAAGTGCTCATTGTCCTGCTGCCTTGTCAAAATAGGATCTCCTGGGTATTCGGCCAGGAGCCAAGCCCATGGCAGCAAAGCCCAGAGCAACAAAACACGCATTTCTCCCTTGTGGGAAAGTGGCCTTGGGTCATCCATGTGGCTAAATAAATAAAACTACAGTTCCTCAACCCAAGAATAACTGTGAATTTAGTTCACAGTAAAAAAGAAAAGACAAGAAAAAAGATAAGAAAAGAAACGGAAAGGAAAAAAAAAGGAAACAACGCCTGGCATGATGGCACTCACCAGCAATGCCAGCTGTCTGGAGGCTGAGGCAGGAGGATCTCTGTGAGTTCAAGACCAACCTGGACTACATAGGGAGTGACAGGTCAGGCTGAACTAAGTAAGGAGACCCAGTCTGGGAAAACCAAAAGAGGAGGAGGACAAGGAGGGGGATGAGGGGAGAGGGGAAGGAGTATGGGGAAGAGGAGAAAGAGGAGGAAGAGGAAAAAGAAACAAGAATGTACACACTGGGAATCTAGGGCAGAGGGTCAGTGGTAGAGCGCTTGCCTAGCCGGTAGGATGCCCTGGGTTCAACCCCAGCACTGTAGGAAAAAGAAAAACAAAAGTGAAAATAGGAACATGCCCGAAGCAAAGGCTTGAACACACTGTAGGTGTGAAACTTGAGGGCCAAGCGTCCCTCTCCGGCACTGCTGGGCAGCAGTGCTTATCGCAAGTAGGGTCAGCTCACCTGGGCTGTCGCTGTGCCCGCTCCACGGCCCACGGGGCAGCAAGGGCCGCAAGACCTTCGCGCCAGTGCAGAGGCACTGCTCACCTTCGTGCATGCCAGGACCCCTCCTGGACAGAACCCCAAGGGCATCAGAAGGCACAGCTCATCTTTCAAGGACAGGCCACGCCCCAAGAAATAGAGCCAGGAACCCACAAAGGCAACTGCATCCACAAGAAAGCTGCAGTTCAGATCATTTGCCCATTTTCTGCACTGCCAGGGGAGCTGCGGTGGGGTGCAGGGCCGGCCTAGGGAATGCAAAACCTGCACCCACTTCCGGCCTGGGAGCCTGCTTCTTGGCTGGCTGCAAGCTCTCAGGGCTCCCGGGCTCCAGAAGGCAGGGAGGCAGCTGAGCACCTAGGCCAGTCTGGTTAGGAGTTTGCTTAATCCTCATGGTGGTCCTGAATGCATAACCCCGTTAGAAAATCATAATCCTATTAAAGAAACCAATTTAAAGGTGTAATCACAATCAATAATTATTCAGCCCTATTTGAGCTCAAATTTGCTTTGCCTTTAGTGAGGCTAATGCAGTTTCCCAATCACGTTAGAAAGGAAAATTGTTTTATGTTTACCTAGACTGGAACTGATATATACTGTTTTATATAGCAAAGCCATAATGACTGTAGTAATTCTGATGGGAGTGATCGGCGGCTTTTTGGTTCCTTTGACTTGTGGCACTGGGAATGGAACTCAGGACCTTGCCCTTGGCAGGCAGGCACTGTGCCGCTGAGCTACATCCCAGGGCCTACTGATTGGTTTTCAAGAGACTCTGTTTCTTGCTTTTCAAAGCATTCTTTAAAGTAGAGGAAGGAGGCTCAGCAAGGTGGCTGACGCCTGTAACCCCAGCACATGGGAGGCTGAGGCAGGAGGACTGCTGTGAGTTCAATGCCAGCCTGGGTTACAAATTGAGTTCAAGGCCAGCCTGAACTGCACAGTGAAAGTCTGTCTCAACAAGACAAAACACACGGTCCGGGCATTCAGCTCAGCAGCACAAGCACCTGCCGGGAAAGTGCCAGGCTCTGAGTTGGATTCCCGGTACACTCCCACTCCCAAAGAAAAAAAGACAAAAAATAAAGACAATAAAATAAAAGAAAGCAGAGAAAGAAAATCAATACACTTTCCAAGCACATGTGTTTTCTCATTACTCTGTGGGTGTCTTAGGTTTGGGTGTTTTGGGTTTTGGTGTTTTGGGGACAGGGTCTCACTATGTAATCCAGGTTGGCCGTGAACTAACTAGGTGGCCCAGGCTGGCCTCAAACACCAAGCAATTCTCCTGCCTCAGCCTCCTGAATGCTAGGATGGCAGGGGGGCACTGCCACACCCAGCCTGTATGGCTTATTTTAAAGTAATTTAACTTTTCACTTTTGTAAGAAATGAGTAATAAGGATTCATCACAGTTCTGTGAAAGGACTTATTTTTCATTTTACTTTTTATTAATTTTAAAATGTTTTTATCTCATTTACGACAAGTTAGCATTTTAATTTTTAGTACCTTTTTTTGGTGTCTTGGGACAGTTTTTCACGATGGGTTTCTTGTTTTCTGTTTGTTTGCTTGCTTGCTTGTTTCCCTGCCCCCTGCCAAGACCCACACCTTGCATTTCTCCTGCCTTGACTGCAGCAGACAACTGGACTCCTTTTCACTCAGTGTTTCCCCTCACAGCCTCCCTTATGATCCCAACCCACTAGAAGACCTCAGGGCCTGTGTGAGAGCGGCCAGTCTGGGCCTCACATTAGAGTTCCTCTCATGCTGGCTCCAAACAAACTTGCCTTGCCTGTTGAGCACACCTTTGTGTGAGTATATTCCAGATTGGAGCTCTCAGTAGTCTTAACTGCAGTCTGTATTGCTGATATATCACAGCTTCAGTTGTCTCTCTCTGCCCAATCCCATTTCTCTATCTCCTTTAAAATGCTGATTCACCAATAAACCTCTATCACATATAAGTTTGTATTATACTGTTTCCTGAGCCCAATCTTCAACATATTTTCCAGTGGAAAATTTGGCAAAATTAAAAACCATTGCAAGGAGATGAACAGTGGTAGAGTACAGGTCAGCGAGAAAGTATACCCTCTCTGGGATATGGAATTGAGAGACCTCAGAAACAACAGCATTGTGGAAAAAGGAAAAAGGTTCTCCAAGAATTGGGAAATAGTTGACAACAAAGCTAAATACCACAGAGAAGCCGGATAAACAGGCCACAATGTAGAGAAAAACAAGAAGTAGTAATGAGAGCTTATCTTTTTTCCCGAAATTAGAAGAGGAGAGTGTATCATAGCATAGAGCCAAAGCCTATGGCTGGGACATCCAGAATTCATCACTAGAAAGCAGATATTAACACTTTAATTCTCGATATTAACAACAAAATCTTTCCATTTAACCAACATGACATAATCTTCAGTACACACAAACACACACACACACACACACACACACACACACACAGGAAAATGAGAATGTGAGGCAACAAAATAGGTCCCAAAACACTCAACTTCCCAAAAGCTCATCCACAAGCATCAAAACGCAAATAGGTAAATTATATAAAATAATCCAAGTCGAAAAAACAAGATCATTAATCTTGTATAGCTCAAAATTACATATATCTATACAAAAATAATTAATTTGATAAACCAAATAGTTAGTGAGCTTAGAAAGATACTAATTAGAAGATATCTGAGCTAAAAAAATGTTACAAAATATGAACATATAGTTTATAACCAATTAGGACACATGAAAATTTATGAAAACAACATTAAGAGTATTAAAAATTCTATTGCATGTATGGGCGAGAGAAGAGATCAGTGTGAGGACAGTGTTAGAACTAGAGCATAAGGCTGATGAGGCTGACCATATACTCAGAGACACTTTACAAACAACAAAAACAGTATGGATCCACTACATAGTACGTTGTGAAATAAAAACCCACTGAACTATTGTTGATGAGAATTGGTGATGGCAGAAATAGCATTAAATGTTTGGCCTATGGAAATACTAGTAGAAAAATTTCCAAATATGTGAAAAGAAGTTAACATGCAGACAAGTAGGGCATCAATATATCAAACAACTATGATTAGGAAAGAACTTCTCCAAGAAACATGGTACTCAAAATCCCAGAAGTCTAACACAAGGACAGATTCTTAAAAGTTGTTGAGAGAAGCAAAACAAACAAACAAACAAAAACCTATTTCTAGCTATAAATGCATTAGAATGACAACACACTTCTTCATAAAAAATCTCAGAAGCCAGGAGAGCTTGTAGTGAAATCACTCAAACAGGAAAAGAAAGCAACTCACAACCTAGACTGATGTATTCATCAAAACATTCAAAAATGAAGAAATAAGGTCTTTACATGACATCA
>PVJX010017211.1:0-38808 GCA_004027295.1 Dolichotis patagonum | reverse complement strand
GCGGCATAATTGGGCCTTTTTAAATGAGATGTTATAGCCCAATGGCCCAAGAGTCCTTAATAGTTTTCGGTTGTCTCGACAAGCCTCTAGGGATGTTGAGGCTATTAACAAGTCATCTACATACTGGAGGAGCACTATCTCAGGGTGCTCTTCCCTATACCCCAAAAGATCTCGTGCTAATGCCTCATCAAAAAGGGTGAGCGAGTTCTTGAAACCCTGAGGTTAGCTGTTCTTTCATCCTTGAATCTGGGTCAGTCCATTCAAAGGCAAAGAGGGGTTGACTCACCAGAGCAAGAGGCAAGGTGAAGAAAGCGTCCTTCAGGTCCAGAACAGAGTACCAGGTGTTCTCCGGATTGAGAAGGCTGAGTAGAGTGTAAGGATTTGGCACTGTTGGGTATAGAGTCAAAACCTGTCTATTTACTTCTCGGAGATCCTGTACAGGGAGATAGTCATTTGTCCCCGGCTTCTGAACTGGAAGCAGGGGCGTATTCCATGGAGAGACACAAGGAATGAGGAATGTCTCTGAGTCTCTGAATGTGGACTTTGATTCCTTTTCGGGCCTGTAGGCTTATCAGGTATTGCCGCAGGCAAATCGGGCGCGCTTGAGGCAAGAGCTCCACCACAAGGGGAACTTGATTTATTGCTAACCCTGGGGGGTTGGTTTCTGCCCAGACTTCTGGGATTTTCTGTTTCCATTTATTTAACATTTTTCATTCTAAATCAGTTTGCGATGGCTCGGGCGCATGGGACAGATTCCTCAGTAGGCAGTAACTTTCGCCCTCTGGGACAAGAGCCAGTACTCTGATACTGTCTGAGTTTGGGGTTATGTCTGCCCCCAGCTTTAGTCTCGGTTCATTCGTAACAAAGTCAATTTGTACTTGTAATTTGTGGAGGAGGTCTCGTCCCAAGAGAGGATCTGGACACTCAGGAACCCAGAGAAAATCATGTTGGACTAGTTTATGTCCAGGCTGAACCAAGCTAGCTGTCACCTTTTGGTATGATTTTTGTCCCCCTGTGGCTCCTATTACATTGACAGAATCCTTGGTTAGTTTTCCTAAAGGTTGAGTCAGCACAGAATATGTGGCTCCCCTATCGACCAGGAAGTCCACAGGTTGCCCCCCCACTTGGAGAGTTATCCAGATCTGGGGGGGCATGGTGGCAACGAGCCCTGACCTCCTTATTGGTGAGATAGCAAGGCCTTTGCTTCTTTTTTTAGCTTGGCCTTTAACTTTGGGCAATCTTTATGCCAATATCCCATCTCTTTGCAATATGCGCATTGATCCTTATCTAGAGGAGGCTGCTGGCCCTGAGCTTCTTTTTTTTCAGCATTGACTGACTTTTAAATTTCTTTTTCACAGAGTAATTCCAATACTTTGGTCATCTTTTTATTTGTGGCTTCTTGTAGGGACTCCCTGTTTTCAAAAACCTTCTTCGCTATCTCTATCAGCTGGCTGAGAGGCATTCCTTCAAATCCCTCAAGCTTCTGTAACTTTCTTCTAACATCAGGGGCTGACTGGGACACGAAAGCAATATTAATTGCCCGTGCATTTTCAGGTGCCATCGGATTAATTGGAGTATGCAATCTATAGGCCTCTAGGAGGCGTTCTAAGAACATAGCAGGAGACTCATCGGCTAACTGTCTTACCTCACTCACCCGAGACAGATTGGTAGGCTTCTTAGCAGCTGCCGGGAGTGCATCTAGGAGCCTCAGGTGATACTCATCAGGAGCCTTCTTATCTGCGTCTGTGTTGGGGTCCCATTCAGGTCGGGAGGAGGGGAACAGAGGTTCAATTCTCTGCCGATCAGTAGACGGAGATCCATCCGGATCCCGGACTCCCTTTTGTCCTAGGGTGCAGATACGCATCCTCTCTTCGGCCGTGAAAAGAATGCATAAGATCTGCTGACAGTCGTCCCAACTGGGGCGATGGGTTGAGAAAACAGATTCTATAAGGTTAATCAGAGTTTCTGGGTCCTTTGAGAAAGGGGGTTTTGAGCTTTCCAGTTATAGAGGTCAGAAAAAGAGAAGGGGATGTACACAAACATGGAGCCCCCGCTCGGAGCAGGGACCTCCCATAAGGGGCACAGCAGAGCTGTCTCGGGGACCCTGTTCTGGGGGTCCCTCTGGCCGAGGGTGACAGCGGGTTCGAATAGGGCTAAGACATGGCAGGGAGGGAGCAGTGGAGTCGGGCTGAGGTTCAGGGACAGGGTACAGAGGTGGGGGCACAGGAAGAATGTCCAGTGGGTCAGAAGAGTCTTCACTTGAAGGCAGGACTGGAGGTGCACTGGATCTGGAAGCCACTTCTTCGGCCTTCATCTTCAACTTGAGAGCTGCCAGAACTCCATCCTGAGGGGGTTTAATCCATGGGGGAGCATCATAGATTATGTCTATCCAGATTTGAATATAGACAATTTGGTCAGGATGAGCAGGAGGCCCAAACACATACTGGCAAACAGCCTGTGCGGTCCCCATGTCAAAAGACCCAGAAGGAGGCCAGACTCCTTGGGTCCCCAGTGGCCATTCCTGTGCGACAAGGGTTGTTAATTTATTCTTATGAACGTTTTCCCCATATCCCTCAGCCCGCTGCTTAAAATTTTTTAAAATGGTCAAGCACAAGGCTAAGGGGAGTGCTGAAGGTAGACTCGTTCTGTCCCATAGTCAGTGTGATCACTGACTTGCTTTCTCTGCTAGGAGAATCAAGGAACAAAGATAAGGTTAGGCAGAAGAGACTAATTCTTAAGGAATCTAAGAAAATGATTAATATTGCTCTTGCCCACTTTGGACTCATGGAAGGGGTTCCTAGAAGAAAATGTTCTGTTAGATTTGGGAGGCCAAAGAGGGGACAACTAGACCACATAGACACAAAGACAGACATAGAAGACATAACAAGCTGCAGCAAAATAGCCTTTGCTCAAAAAGATACAACCAATTTTAAGATTTCTGGAGGAATGTAACTAATCAACCAACAGAATGGTTTGCTACCCGAGGCAGAGCCACAAATGGATGGAGTCTGTCCCAAAAACCAACTGACTCTGTCTCTGGGAGGTCCCCGCTCCCAAATTGAGGGCATCCCCTCTCAAAGGTACAAACTGACCGTGGTCCGAACAAACCCTCCAGAGTACTTACTTTTGAATGTTCAGAAATGAGTCTGGGGTCTTGCTTCCATCCCGGACGAGCCCCCAAATGTGATAGCTCGGATCCCGGTATAAAATCCAAGGAAGCAAGAGGTTTAATTTGGGGAGCAAAGGCTTTATTCAGGCGGCCTGACAACGTAGTCTCCTCAGGATCGACCCGAAGACTGCGTGCCTTAAAAACCACAGGAATGCTGTCACTGTTGACACAGCCAGATAGAAGTTGGGCCACACAGAACTTTTTGTAATTTTCTTTAAGGTTAAGCATTTTTACACCACCAGGTAGCATTGACCACCAGGTAGGGAAGGGGGTTACCAGAAACTGAAACCTAAGGCCTTTATGGCCTTTCGGGAAATTGAAACTTAACCTAGATAGATAGGGAGGGGGTTTTGTAAGGCTGATTTCCAGTAAAATGAAACTTAAGCAATTCCTAGGAAATGACGGCGCATACAGAACAGAATGGTGGTGCTTTGGTTAAGACTTAGGCTATAACATTTTGTATCATTTTCCCTTGGACAAGACACAGAGGTTTATGTTGAAAGCTGTAAAAAGTCCCATGAGTTCATCAAGCAAGCCAAAGATGAGATCAATGGGAATTTTCCCATTCAGGTTTACATCCTTTCCAGAAATTGATTATTTTCTCTCCTAATTTAAACCACGTTAGCTTTCTCTGGCCTATTGATATGCGCCGCCTAGTGGATGCCTCAGAACCTCCCGTTGGACTCTATGGAAGTTGAGTCTTCCTGCCTGCCTTCGCCCTTAGACCCTCAAGGTAAAACCAGAAAGAAGAGAGAAAAGCTGCAGATCCTTGCCCTGGAGGATGAGTGCAGAGTGGGAGTGGAACTGGGTTGCTTGAGTGGGAAAAATGGTCAGGGTACAAATTATGGCCCGAATTGTTTAAAAAATCAACATCTTATGTTTTGAAAAAGATTCATAGATCACGAAGGAAAAAGAACATTAATGAGTTGTAATTTAGCCATCAGTTCTAAGTACCTGCTATATTCATTGCATTGCATCGTACCATACATGCCATTACACCACCTTATCTGAGGGACACATAATTACAGCTGTGACATAAGGGTGTGGAGGAAGTTACTGATTTATGACAGCTGACACTGGCCACTTACTGTCTAGGAGACACTGTGTTAAACATGGTGTGTGTATTACTCAATTAAGTTCTCTAACCTCTCTGGTTAAATAGATACAGTGCAGCTTACAGGGTAATCAGAACTATACATATCAGTATCTTACAGATTTTAAACTGGCACAGAGCACTCTGGAAGTGCATGCTAAAATTAGGAAACTTCAGCGAGACAGTTTCATATTCTCTTCATTCTACAGATGAGGAAACTAAGGCACAGGAAGTATTGTCACTCCGGATACCACACAAACAGCCTGGGGCCAGAACATATTTTAACTTTAGTGCTACATTGTATCCGCTTGAACATAGCAGTAGCAATCCTTTTAGTTGAAAAGCTTTTCATTACAGTTCCCAAAAGGCTGGTGTGAGCACTGATGAGGTATTAAATGTATTTCAGAATGAGAAGGATCTTTAAAACGCTTTTATCTATTAGTCAACTCTTACATGTAGCATCAATTTCTTGTTCATTTGGTGTTTGAAGAGGGATCAGTATTGTGCTGGTTTTTGGCTCTTGATTTTTATTTGAAATGATTCTTTTTGATAAATGGATTTACAAAAAGAAAAAAATCTAGATGACTTAACAAAGAGATTACTGGCAGTTCTTTGTTCTTTCTTAAAAAGAATTTTGCATTAAATATACAAAAGGGAAGGTCTACTCCATTCCCATACAAATGTACATAGCCAAACATCTGTTCACTGGAAAATTCTTTATTTCCA
This sequence comes from Dolichotis patagonum, assembly GCA_004027295.1. Taxonomy (NCBI): domain Eukaryota; kingdom Metazoa; phylum Chordata; class Mammalia; order Rodentia; family Caviidae; genus Dolichotis; species Dolichotis patagonum. Next base: position 33,820 of record PVJX010017211.1, on the reverse strand, counting down.
GCAATTCTATGCTGGAAGTATTTTCTGTAACAGAAATATCTTCCAAATTTGTTAACAAATTATATACATGGGTTACACTTTAAACAGTTTCAGTGTGATTGAATGAACTGAGATTCTCCTCTGCCTCTGGGTCTTAGGGAAATGGGGTTTAGACAAGATATTCTTTATTGTTAAAAAAAAGTAAGGTGTCTGATAAAACATCTCAGGCTAGATAGGAGTGAATATTCTTGAAGTATTAAGTTCAGTGTATAAATTCTGCTAGGAAGAGTATTAAAGTAAGTGTGATCTTGTTGCACCGGTCAAAACAAAGGGTTTCTGAGGAAAATTAGTCCTGGGCTGGTAATACATGTTTGGTTTTAGGTAATCAAGGAGAAGCCAGCCACAACCAGGTAAAAATCTTTCTCTATGTTTCCCCACCACCACACTTCTGGTCACCTCTGGAATCCAGGGCCTGAGCTAACCCCTCTCCCTATGGAATGACCATAAACTTTAGGAGGAGAAAAGCAATTAACATCTCACAGAAAGCAGAGAGAGCTGAAGGGAGTAGAAGGAGCTAAAGTGGGCAGAGATTTGATTATTGCCATGAGAAGAGGTGTGGGGACCCCAGAGGATGATGAGGTTAAAGGAAAAGGGATGAAGGGCAGGAACAACAAGGAGATAAAGGACATCTACTGTGAAAAGTGCTTCTTACACTGCCTTCTCCAGAATGGAGTATTACACACACAGTACAAGCATGCACACATGGGTACACATATATACACTGAAACATATGTACCCATGTACACACAGACACACACACACACACCATCTTGTGTGGCTTGGGGGTAAGAAAACCTGGCCCCTTCTTTTTCACCCTCACTACTACTATGTAAAACTTTCAATCAACCAGTAGCTGAATATACCCTTATCATAAGTTGCATGTTCCCTGTAATGTTCTTTGTACCGAGGAGAGAGCCTGTTACATAGATGCTCAGTCATAGTGTTACAGGCAGCTGACTTAGGTAAAAAATATTATAGGCAGTCAAACAGGGCTGGGCTCTCAAAGGATTGAGGGCAGAAAACCAGACACCTTGCAACTGTGAGGGAGATCACACCTCCCTCCAAGCCTCAAGATAAAAGATCAAACAAATACACCCACATCCTAAGGATTGATATTCTAAATAGGTCTCTATCACCCTGAGGAAGCCAAGAGTCACCATCTCAACCCTCTTTAGGAAAAGTCACTGCTCTTTAAGCATGCCTGCTTGCTCTATGACTTGCTTTCCCATTTGTCCTTGATTTAATCATTTTTATCTGAGCAATTAATCTTACTGGTTGACCATAGTTTTGTCCCATCTTATGCCTACTTTGTGAGTTCCCATGTTTTCCTCACCTACTCAGGACCTCTCCCCTCTCTCTCTCTCTCTCTCTCTCTCTCTCTCTGTCTCCCCCCTCTCTCTCAGACAGAAGCTTTCTTTCTCTCAATATATATATTTTGCTCTTAACCTCTGTTGTTCCTAGAATTCATTCTTCGGTTTTAGAGAACACGAACTAGTACCAGACATAGTAGGTGGGGAGTTTCATTCCTCTATATCAATAATTTGAATGAATAATAGCAATATGATACAGAGCAAAAATATGCTCATGTTTCAGGAGTTTTCTGGGGTATTCGAATGGGGACAAGGTACATGATTGCTTCCAGTCTAAGTCATGACCAAGAGCTAAACTGAGATATAGCCTAGCTGTTAAACAACCAGCAGAATGTCACCGAAGTATGGAAGTGGACCTAACTAGTGGACCAGCAGCATGCATGGGCTTTGTCCAGGGAGATAGAGGTGATGCAGGCAGCTCACTACTGGCCTGACATGGATCACTGGTCAGAAACATACACCCCTACTTCACTTGAGGATGGATGGTCTCCCCCCAACTCTGAATTAATCCACAGGTGAAATATATCCATATATATATTTTCCTCCCTAAGACAAGTTCAGATCAATAAAAGTGGTTTCTGTATAAGTACAAAGAAATACAAAGGGACTTGAGCAAAAGATTTCAACAGATTTTGAAAGACAAAGTACATGACAGAAGAGTTTTTGCTGTAGCTGTTATAGGAAGCTGAGTCATAAGTCATGAACAAGAATGAGTATCTCTGAGACAAAAGTCACTGTCCCAGCACAGCCCTGGAGACACTTATGACACCAAGAGGGCAGATCCAGAGGATGGGAGCATAAACCGTTCTGCCTGGGACTCTGAATCTTGAGCAAATGACATGCAACAAGCAAGAAACAAAAGAGAGCGTCATAATGATAGCAACAGGACAGCTGTGTTCCATTCTAGAGCCAGTGCACCTTGGCAAAAAGAATCTCCCTCCCTGTTATAGTTTATATCTAGATGTCCTGCTAAAGCCCAATGGGACCATAGGCAAGACTTCTGGAGAGTGATTGGATTTGGAGCATGATGGCTGGCTTGCTGGGGCCTGGTTGGAAGAGGTGTGTCATGTGGGTGTAACTGGGAAGGGTATATAACTTCCTTCCCAATCCCTCCCTCGACTCTCTACTTCCTGATCACCAGGGCCTGAACAGTTGTCCTCCAGCCAGACCCTCCCACCGCCACCTTGCCTGATAGCCCGTCAAGTTTGACTGAAACCTTTGCAAACTGTGAGCCAAAATAAACCCCTCTTCTTTAAACTGTGAGTAAACTCACAGTTTAAATATTGTTTCTCAGTGATGAGAAACTCACTAAGACATTTCTAGGATCCAAATACCCAGGAAAAAGAAGAGGGGCATCTTTTTCTTCCTGATCACTAACTTACTTACTGGACATGATCCCCCAAACATCCTACTTAATATATTTGGGGTTTAGTTTCTTCATCTGTCAAATGGAGTGAGGAAAGGTAACTCCTCTTGAACCGCTGTGAGGATTCAATTCATGGATATGTATAGAGACATACATGCACCAGTGCCTTTCACTAATACCTGTGCAATAAGTGTTGAAGAGGAGCATTGGCTGTCTGCTCCACAGGGATTTCGCCACAGCAAGAACCAAGTTGGTAAAAGAAGTTTCCATCTCTGCAGGAAATTGCTAAAGATCCATTCCCCAGGGGCAGAAATAAAGGTGCGATAGCAATTTTTACTTAGTTTAATTAACAAGTCATCATTTTACCTTCCAATATGTGGCTGTTGAAAAAGCTTTCACTTTTAATTTGAAATTGTTACAGAAAAAAAATGTGTGTGTGATTCAGAAACTCTCTAGACTCAATCCAAGAAAACAACTATAGTATCATGTTGTATCAGAGGGGACTGACTTTATCCTCTGGTTTTCCCTCCCTTCTGGCTTGGAAGGACATCTTTAGTGACTGTATCAGTCAGTGCTTTCTGGAGAAGCAGATTTAATGCAAGATATACAAATATAGAAGAGTCAGGTGGGCAACAGGTCTGTCTGTGAGCTGGGGATGGGAAGGTCCAGGCCAAGGTCCAGTCCAAAGTCTAGAGCTCACTGCAGTGTCCTGTGTGGTCCCTATCAGGAGGCCAAAGAGTCTCTGATGGAGGCCAGGAGATGACATCCAAGATGAAGGTGAAGACTGGAGCTTCTCTGAGGAAACAGGAGCGAGCCCTCCTTCTTCATCTCCCTTTTATACCATTCAGGCCACAAGCCCACCCCGGCGGGTCTTCTGTCTCCAGTGAATGCCCTCAGCCACACCTAGAACTATGCTGAGCCAATTCCATAGGGCATTTCTTACTCCAATGGACACAATCAACTTGTGACTGGGCTCTCTTTAAACAGTTAAACACATATCATTTTCATAGGCATCATATGCTATTGACCCAAGAATTGTTTTATTTCCAAATGAAGGCACATCAAGAAGAAGCATCAAGCAGAAACTTTAGAATAGAAGACAAAATTACTTGAGGGATGAGGCAGTTGTTTGAAGGACACATAATTGCCAACCTTCAGTGACCTAAACCAATGAAGTTTACTGATCATTTGCGTTACAGGCTCATCACTGGTTCCAGGCCAGCTCTGCCATCATATCCCCTCAGAGACTCTGACTAATGTCTCGGTTCAAATGGTTCTTTACCTGCTGAAGGGAAAGGGAGACTCTAGAAAAGTAAAGACTTGTAGAATTGAAAGAGTGAAGTGCTTCTCCCACCTCCCACCCCCGCAAACACCAGAAACTAGAGAGATGCTTTGTGCAGTAAAAACCAATTCAGTCTCAGAGGCAAAATCAGTTGAAGGGCATTGTCATCGTGTCTATTGTAGAAACCTCCACATGCACTAATGTGGCACCCAGCACAGTCTTTCATTTAAAAAATGGCCCCGGGAAGAATAAATGGGAGGCTGGGCTTCTCTGCCTGAAGCCTGATTGGCCTAAGGTACCCCAATTTAAGAGAAATAGAAATGTTTATAAGGGTTGTTGGTAAATGAGACTGTTTGGTGTCTAAACACTAGCAGAGATTGTAAGAGAGTCAATACTAAAGAAACCATGCACTTCTACTAAAAACCGTTTGGTGGGCACTGGGATTGAACTCAGGGCCTTACACATGCTAGGCAAGCACTGTACCACTGAGCTACAGTCTCAGTCCTGCTCAAGACTTAAAGTGAACCTGAACACTAACTTTCTATGAGCACAAAGCAAAGAATCTTGCTGAAGGAGAGATGGTTCCCAAATGTTTTCTTCAGATGTGTCAAAGGAGTATGATGAGGGGAAAAATGGGAGAAAATGAGATTAAGAGCCCAGGGGCTGAAGGATTGTAAGAGGTAGAATGGATTTGAGAAGACTTTGCAGGAGGTTAGATCAGGATCTGATCAGAAAATTTTTCTTACCTGTTATTTAAGAGTCTTATAATAAGTCCTCATTGGGAATTCTAAATACTCTGGGTCAGTGATTGGAATTCTTCCAGTGGTTCTTTTCTAGGTGAGAGTGCTTTTGGTGCCTGAACTGCTGCTGTTTCACCACTGTGGTGTGTGTTGGAGATGGAGGGAGGAGAGGGGCTTGTACAGACAACTTACACAATTTGGGGGACAGTGGGTTCTGTGAACAATATGTAGTAACTTCCACGCATTGTACTGAGATCCTACACTGCACTTGATATGAAGATTGGATGAGACTTTTATGGGTCTTGGGAAGGAGGTGAGTGCATTGTGCATGTAGAGAACAGAACACGTCAAGTATTTCCTGCCTAGAGAAGTAAACTTGGGCATTTATTTGTGCTGTTTACCACACTGCTGGATCTTCCCCTTCTTGTTCCCATTCTGAGAATGTGTGGAATTGCATTTCATTCTGCCTTGGAGTCATAGGGAACATTTAATTCTTTAGAACCAAATGCTCTTTCACTCTCTGGCATGTTAAAAATAGTGGCTGGCTTGCCACTTAGGGTCCCTGAAGAATTACAGAGAGCACACCTGTAGTGAAACTATGACGTGAATCACTGAGATTTGGGTTTTATTCATCAGTGCAGCACAACTCAGCCTAACCTGACTGATACTGGTAAGGATAGCAGACCCAGACAAACACTAGTCACTCCTCCTGTTTTTGCAGCCACTGATAATCAATTTTGCTTCTTTCCTAGTGATCCCAGTTAGAAGCTGAGAATCTTGCACTCGGACAGAGTTGATTCTCAAGACAAGTCTCACTGGTTTGTTCACTTCAGGGATGAGAATGTTGTAACCAGGCAGACCAACTGTTACAGGTACATGCAAGGCTCAATGATTTGTAACTCTTCCATTGGTTCCAAGATCTCCTTTTTATCTCCTAAGGATTTCATGACCTCAGGAGGCAGCTGCAGAGGTGGTGTAGAACTCTATTGGGTGAAAAGCAGCTCTGATCTTCTTTTGCTCTGAAGTCTCACAGCTAGCTGGACATAAAGACTAAACAGCAAGGAATGGTGCACTGAGCACACAGGTTAAATGCTACAGGAAATGGGTATCTTGGTTGTATACCTCACTAGATTGGGAAAACAGAGCCAACACAGGGAAGCACTGAAACAAAGATGACCTCTAAGTCAGCTTTTTCCTCTGTGCATGTCTCCCTTTCAGAATCTCAATTTCCTTATCTGCAAAATACAGAGAGTGATAGCACCCAATTTATAAAGTGGTTGTGACAACCAAATGTCTGATGGATATGGGGCTGCCACATGGCAGGCATGCAGGAAATGGAAGCTTTAGGGGATGCCAGGTCCCCTCCCAGGCTGGAAAACACATTCACTAACTGTTGTGTTGCTGAGCAACAACCCACAGCTGTCCCCATCTCCAGCAAATGTTCTCTGCATGCGGAGAGTGCTTCACCATAGAATTAATGCTCGAAGCAACCTATCACCAATGTCTGACTGAGATGGTGTTCAAAGACAAGTCTCCTTTCCCCAAGGAGGGAAACTGAAAGTTAGATTTCCCTCAAGGCTCACTTCTTGCTCAACTCTATGTCCTGCTCCCTTCCTGGCCTTACATGACTTTCTGAAAATTACTCCCTCAAAAAATATCATGTGAATTGGAATGCTACAGCCAGCTCTGCTCCTAGGAATCCCTACATATGATAATTGATAACTGTAGTATAATTAATATAATTAATATTTTACCATTCATTGCACATAGTAGTCTCTTATACAAGAATCTTATACAGTCATTCTGTTGTGACACAAGTAACAGACTTTTAAGATTGTGATAGTGCCTCTGAGGTTTCTGAGGAAATAGAGGGGCACCATTTTGAGGTGGTTTTTGCATACCAGTGGATGCACTTCCCCAACCAAAGAGCTCCAAAAGTTTGTCACAACTTCTGCTCTTGGAACTATTAGAAGAGAAAGTGAACATCACTTGTGAATGGAGACAGAGCACAGGAGAAAGGAATGATGGGAAGGGAAGCCCCTGGGAATAGACTCAGCCAAGGAAATTCCAGATGGTCCTCCTGAGTTGTGCTCATTCCACAGAGATGGCCTCTCTCATGACATTTGTCTCTAACTGGTACATTGAGTCCTGTGAGCTGGGGGCTCCCTGAGGGACTTCTCCAAGTGAAGAAAAGAATTGCTTCATTTCTGGATGTCCTATTTCCCTTCAGAAGGGCCAATTCAATCTCCCTTCCTCACTACTGTCAGGCTAAGACTTACTTCTTTTCCCTGAGGAAATCCAGTGCCATCATCCATTACCAAGCACTGCAGCCTTGGCAAGAAAAAGAAACATCTGGAACACTAGATAACACAATTCCATAATGTCCAGGAAGTTTCTCTTGAACAAAGGATGAGTAGCCCTGGCTGGGTCATTCCAGGTTGGACTGAGAGATACTAGAGTTTACCAACAAAACTCAGAGAGGGCAGCTGAGCTGTGTGTTATGTGTGTGTGTCCATGTGCTATTGCTGGGAAAGCCTGACCTGGGAGAAAGGAGGTATGCCTTCTTCCAGCTTAGTCCTAAGAAGTTGTGACTGATACCAGTAAGGACAATGATGATACTAATTACTCTGCAGATGCTTTCTCATCAGGTCCTCTGTGTCACAGGCATGATTAGTGCCACTCTATAGAGGAAGAAAGTGAAGCTATTAAGCAACCCAAAGCTAGGAAAGGAACCAGGATTTAATTGTGGTTTGGCACTGAGTTATCTCTAGGTCATTTAAATTAGAGTATACATTTCTGAATCTGCAAAAAGACATGGGCTAAACTTGAAATAATTTCCCTCTGCGGTCCTTCATGGTGTCACAATCAGGAAGCATCTCTTTCCTCCTCACCAAGATCAGGTGGAGAAGGGAGCTCTCTATTCCAGCTAAAGTTTATACCCAGTCAAAGGCAACTGGAAAATTCCACGGTCCCTCCCTCTGGTGATCAGGATTCCATCCAAGCTAGAAAACATTTGAGAAATGACAGGAGCCGTTGGAGAATTCCAGCAGAGCCAGGTCATGCAACAAGAGGGAGCAGAGACGATAGCTGTTCTATATTTGCATTTTCCCCTTAACTGGAGGCTGCTCTGTTTTTCCAGACAATAAGTGGATGGCTATAATCTGATTACTCTAAGTAACAGACAAAGAGTTCGAGGTCTCACATCTGACTCCGCAGGAGCAAGAAGGAAATGGTGGAATAACGTTTTTATTCATCTGCTTTATGGAATTCATTTGAATTTAAAGGCACTGCTTTTCACTTTGAGAGTAAAAACAGTATTTATATTGGATGGCTTTATTCTTTTTATACTCTTTTTGGACAAGCTGAGGGGGCTTAATCAGCACTCCTGATTGTGGTTCAGCTTTTCCGACAACAGGAGAACTAAACATGTCCCTCACTACCTCAGTGGGTGAATTAACTAAACTTAGAAAAGTACCAGGAAGAACGAATGTTAAGCTAGAAACATTTGTGTTTTTGCCAGGGACTCCACAGTCTTCTATTCTGGCATTACCCACGTCAACTGTGTGGGCAGCACCTCCACCCCCGCCTTCCTGTCTGGGCTGACAAGGGGGAAAACCACTCATGAAAGCTTCCTTGGAGGTGCCTGAACCCTCTCTTACCTGTGGTTCTTTGATGTAGAGAGCCCTGACTTCCTGATAAGGGGGGACCCACAAGGCTCTTGCCTTGGGTGGCAGCCACACAGCACATCCTCTTTGGCAATACTGCCATTTGTGTCCCCACAGTCCCCTTTTGTGGGGCCCAGAAGGTTCCAACGAAGTGGATGTTTGTGTTATATCTGAACATTCATGTACTGAAATCTTACAGTGAAATCAGCTATTAGATTCATATAACGAAATCTTAACTTCTAACCTGATGCCATTAAGAGGTAGGGCCTTTGGTAGTTGATTAAGCCATGAGAGTAAAACCTCATAAATGAATGTAATGTCCTTGTAAAAGCTCATCAGAAATCTCCCTCTTCACTTTTCTGCTGGATGAAGAGACAAGAGAAGACTGTCGGCTGTGACCCTTACCAGAACCTGACCATGCTGCTCCCTCATCTCACATTTCCAGCTTCCAGAACTGTGAGAAGTAAATTTTGGTAATTTAAAATTGTTGCCTATGACACTTTATTATCTAAACTGAAACTGATTAAGACAGAGATGTAGATGAAGGGACTACTGGCAGTTGTTGGACAGATAGTGGGAGTGTGTGTGTGTGTGTGTGTGTGTGTCTTTCTGCAACCTCTGTCAAATGACAGTTCACACCATAGCAAGTAGCCTGTGATGTTGGTGGAGCTCATTCACTGGGTCTCACATGTCATTGCTGAAAGAAGACATTAAAGACTAAGCTTAGCTACTATCACACGTGTGCTTGAAGGCCTTATTATGTGAACCCGAGGCAAGAAATCCTCAGTTTTAACAATGAATTCTCCCCTGGAAATGTTTTTGCTTGCTGCAGTGTTCTCTTTGGGGAGGTGGACTCCATCAAACAGGCAGTAGTGTATGGACTACTAGGATGTTAAGGGCGGTAAACAGTTTGGTCTGCTATGGAGACCATTGTGGTGGCTTGGATTCAGTGTCAACTTCATTGACTTTTGGATCAGCCTTGGGTATCCCAAGTCTTGTGTGTGGTGCACAAGTCTAGGTATGTCTGATTTGGTCATGGAAGTGTGGGCTTGGGGTCTGTGTCTGATTCCTCATCCCATCCTCCATGGCACCATTTGCTGCTCTGCTTCCTGGATGCTATTAACTAAGTAATTTTGTTCTACCACACTCATCCACCATTATGTTTCTACATTGGAGGCAGCTTACCATGGACTGAATCCTCTTAAAATAAGAACGTTCCTTTCAGTTGTAGTATCAGATACTGTGTTCAGCATTAGGAAAGTACAGCCCCATACAAAGGGTACAGAGTCTAACTAAAAGCTCTGTGGTCACAACACGAGTGTTGTTATTATTGTTTTCATTACTATTATTATACCTAGGAGCACATGAATCAAAGCCTCCTAGGTTCTAAAGTCAGAAAAAAACGTTTATGGCCACTCTGTTTGACATAGAAATGAGACAGATGTCCATTGGCAGGGAAATGAACAGACAAAATGTAGTTTGTTCACATATTGTCATATTATGATACACCAGTGAAAATGACTGAGCCACAACTGCTTGAAACTTGGGTGGTCTGAGAAACACAATGGTAACATGAAAAAACTAACATAACCGGAGCTGGGGATGTGGCTCCATGGTGCAGTGCTCGCCTGGCAACTGCAGGGTCATGAGTTTGATTCCTGGTACCACACACACACACACAAACTAATAGTTAAAAAAAAATGACATAACTTTTTTGTAAAGGTTGAAATATACAAAGATTGTTTAGGCACACATATGGGTGGGAGAGATTATTCTTCAAAAAGGAGGGGCGGGTAATAAACACAAAATTAAACAAAAGAATGGAATGAAGGAGGGGCACGAGGGTGAAGGGATGCTATGTGCTGATTCCTGCATGGTACTATGGCTTAGATTTGGGTTTCATATATTCTTTTACAGATGTAAGATAAGATGAAGAAATAAAAATATACCTGAGTCATGACAATTTAGCTGGTGGGATGATTCAAATTTTATTATTGAAGAGCTTAGAAATTATCTAATCCAAACTCCTAATTCTGTCTTGAAAATGATGTCAACAGAGGGCTTGGCCAGCGCTCTAGTTTGGATCTAGAGTGTTGTCCAAAGATCAATGTGTTAAAGATACTCCTCAGCTTGGAGTTCCTGAGAGGTGGTGGAAACGAAGAGGTCAGGCATAGCAGGAAGATTTCACTATGTCTTTGATAAGACATGTGAAGCCCTAGTCTCTTCCTTGTTCTCTTCCCATTACAGCCATGCGGTGAGCAGCTTTGCGCTCTGCCAGTCACTGTCGGCCATGATGTGAGGCACTCCACAGGCTCAGACACAATGGGCCATCTAAGCATGGATGGAAACCACCAGAACGATGAGACAAAATAACAAACCTTTCCTTTTGGTAAATTGACTAGCTCAAGCATTTCATACAATAAGAAAAACTTAGTCACATTTGCAAACATTTTTAGTCACTGAGCCAAGATTAGGACCCCGTGTCATAACTCATCCCAGCATTGCTTCTCTTCACTCATGCTATTCTTCATGCTTCTGCCCTTCTTCCACTTCTTCCTTGTATTTATATCAGTAACAAAGCAAAATTTACCTTGCCCTCACAATGACTGCATTTAACACCTCTGATCCAGGGAAAAGGGGTCAGAGTTCCTGACAAGCAAAGCCAAGTTTCCCTCTGGCTGTGTTACTGCTGGAAGGAACAGTTGATTTTAATCAAGCTGTATCCCTACTAAATGTTAAGAAGTTTACATTAACTCTGACTTGTGGCTCTGTGCTACCTTAAAATAAAATGGCAGCCTGAAAATGTACTGGTGAGTGTATTTTCTGTAATTAAGATTTTGATAATATTTTCAACGTGTGACGCTGACTTGGTTCCAAGTGAAAATGGAAATGTCTGTTCAAACAAGGCACTCATTTTTATCAACAATTTGAATAAATTTTAATGAAAGGAATTATAACATATCTTTTCCATGCATTTCAATTACTTATTTGTCTCTTTTTCCAGTAAAACAAATGGAGAGACAATTCACTAATCCAGACCATCTACAGTGGATGCCCTTTTTTAAAATCTGGATGGCTGTGTATTTCTAGACACATACCTTTCTCTGCAATAAGTATCTCACCACCAGAGGGTGATCCTACCGTTGTGGGTCACACATTGTATTTTTCTAACATGATCTCTCAGTATTTTCCTTTTGCTTCCCTCGTAATAATTTTTTCAGTATTGGAGGAAAAGTTTATTGGACTCACTGAGAAACTGCATGTTTGTATATTATCCTTTCTGGATGATTTAAAGAATTTCCATGGCCCAATAGATATCAAAGTTATTCACCAGGTATTTACAGTTTTCTTCCTATGCAGTTGGTGATGTTGTACTTACTGTACCCCTTGAAGTTAGGCAGAGTTATTAATTTGCTTTTGCCATTGAATTATGAGCAGAAGTGAGGCACACAAAGCTTCAGGAAGAAGCTTTACAAACTAGCACAAGATTTGCACTGTTCCTTTTCCCCTGCATTGATAGTCGCAGAAGTGTGGCGATGGGGCCTCTTTTATACTTCCTGCTGTGGTTTGGATATGGTTTATGTGCCAGAAGTTTGGCTCCAAGTGTGGCAATGTTGAGAAGTGATGGAACTTTTAAGAGGTGGCTCCTAGTGGGAAGTAATTATGTCACTGGGGAAATCACCTTCAGAAGAGACTAATGCTCACCTCCAAGGAGTAGGTTAGGTCTCTCACAATTTGATTAGTTACCATGAGAATGGGTGGTTATAAAGCAAGACCCCCACGTGTTTGGCCCTTTCTGCACTGGCACCAGCTCTTCTATACATGTCTTCCCTGTGATACCATCTGCCCCATGATGAAGTACAAGGGCCTTGTTGGATGTGGGCCCTGAACTGAGACATTTCCACCTCTAAAACCATGCACCAAACTAAACCTCTTGAGGACTATTACACAGGAACCTACTATATGTCAATGTCTCCTAGAAAATACTGATTTAGACTTATACCGTTCAATCCATAAGTTTTTTTCACAAGGAACACTAGAGACTTATTTAGTAGCAACAAAAGACTAAAGCGGGAATTAGAAAAAAGGCAACAACTAAGAGAAATTGAAATCCACATTTATTGATGAGAAATATATACACAAAGGTTAAAACACTTAGTGAAATTCTGAACTCACAGGTTACTTCCAGCATATAAAGAATATTCAGTAATTTTACACAAGAAATGTTACAGTAATCAGTCCACATTGTAAGAAAGCATAGAAACCTAACGGCGAACATGAAAGACCTCATCTACCCAAAATGTGCTTTGCCAACAAGGTATTTCCTAGTGCCGTTTATAAGAAACAATCCCAAAATTAGTTGAACTTTTTATCTTTTCCATTAATTAGTCTTTAAATAGAATGTACTATAGATGCTCTACACCACATGGCTTTACTGGGAATTGTGAATGTGAAGGAAACAATCATTCTCATCTTTCTCTTCAAGGACAATCCTGCCTAAAGGCTAGTTTTCTTTAAGTTTTTCATCTCACATTTGAAAAAACCACATTTTCCCAGAAAAATGTGCCCATCTACCATATCCCCTCAATCGACTCTGAAGAATCCATTGCAAATTAATGGGCTTTGCCCTCATGGTCTTGGACTTCAACCCCTTGAAAAAAACAGAAGGGCACTCAGTGCTTCCTACGGCACATTGTTGTTTCTTCTCTGTCCTTGGGGAGCTCTAGACATTGCATTTAGTGTTAATTAGATACAGTGCGTGTTTTTGGAGGCAAGCATATAATTACATTTGTTAATCTCATCTTTAGTCACTTCCAAACATACACACAGAGCACGTGGGTAGAGGAGGTCACACTCCCTTCACATATATGGGATCTGTGCTTCAGCAGTTGCCCCTTGCAACCCTCAATATTGTACACTGACTGTTCCTGTGCTTCTAGTACTCAATCTTCCTATGGCAACTGTGCCATTTCTTGCCAGAATTGTGCTTCTGTGGGGTTTCACCTGCATGGCAGCTAGTCAGTAGTCATTCCTCCCATTCTGACTCAAGAAGCCAAGTGGGACAAGGCTCTTCAGAACTTTCAGCATCACAATAAATTTCTGGCAACCAGAGAGGCTGATCCTCCCCACAAACATGATGCTAACATGCACAAGAGAAGGCCAATGTTTGCGTCTCTGAGCTCCATCCATCAAGCAAAGGACTTGAGATGAATATCCTCATTCTATATCTACCTAAGCCTAGATCATCAAAAGCTCCACAGTTCTATTCACTAAGTATTATATAGACATCGAATGGTCTTTCATTAAGAACCAGGACACACATCCAACCCATCCCTGCTCTGAGTTGTATATTTACAAAGGTGCTGGACACATACATACATTCAAACAATTATCAGTACAATGGATTCATAGTTAAGTTCTTCACTGATATATATCCCCAAATCACATTATGAAGGAGTAGAAGTGATTCACTGCTAGGTATCTAAGAAGAAAAAGAAGGGTTTCCAAAACACCAATCAACATGTCTATTGCATCTAGATGAACAGCAAAAAGTAACATTTAAATTAAATTACAATACATCTACACACCATTTCACTGACATTACACAGAGATACCTACGTTATAGCTAAACAAAGTGCATAGGCACTGTTCTTCATGCGTGGACCAAGCGTCAGTGTGTGCACACAAGAACTTCATGCTTTGACACTAGCTGTACTTGAAAACAGACACAATCTTAGCCATTTGAGGGCAAATCTAACCTGTTTGCTGAATGAGGAGCAGGTTCAAATACATACTAGTATACTCGCTCTATAACTGACAACAGTTTAAAACATGGTAAAAACACTAGTCCTACCACCATGCCAGAAAACGTGTTTGGCGGAGGAAAGACACCTCGTCTTTTCAGTGGCTATCGATTTACCTGTTGGGAAGGTTAACTAGTTTGTTATTCACCTGAGGACAAAAACTACCTGGGCTTCTTAAGCAATTTCAGTATGACTCTAAACTCCTACCTGCAGTCCCCAGTGATACAGTATTGCTTCATAACTGATACAAATTTTTTTATTTAAAACATATATATTCAATTCATTTAGCAATGTGACATTTATTGTCATTTTGCCTCGCAAGAATGAACTGCAATGAATCTGTCCTGATTTCCCTCCCGGCACTCATTCTTAGTCTTTGCTACTCAAAATTTTTCTAAGCCAATTTTCACATAAACATTTAGAAAGGCATGAGAGATATTGATGTAGAAATGATCCTGCTTTCCTCACTTTTGCTTTTGGTGATCTCAGAGAAAAGCAAATACTTAGAATGTTCAGCTGGAAAAACAAGGCCTGGTGTCCAAAATAAAAATCAGCACCATTCCTCGAGTCAGAATAACCACCTGATTGAAGCAATTCTTTGTTCTGGATGGTGATCCTCACTGCATCACTGAGAACTGGGTTCTTAAATTTCTTGAATGGTGTGATATGCTCAGAAAACAACTGAGAGCTGTAGGTTGTTGTAGAAACTTCTTGTGCTCTATTAGTTACAATTCTAAATATGTGGTTCTATAGAAAATACCATAAGAAAATATCTGTCTGCAAAATTACGGTACTAAATAGATGAATTCAGTTTCCACTGAGTTCTTTATGATTTCTGAAGAATAGATATAAACCTATAACATTATTAAAGACTAAATTAATATTAAACATATAATATCCAGGACTATAAATACATATTCTCATGCTTTTTAAAAAATAAATAATAGTAAAGGAGCTTGGGGACTTGTCGAAGAAAGAATGTAAGACTGAGCTGAAGTAATTTGTAGTAATTTGGGATTTCAATACTGATCAGATAACAATATATTGCCCCTGGTAGCATGGACTCCTACCAGGAAACCAAAATATATTTGCTGGCAGCAAGATAAAATTAGATTCACAGTTTGCCAGCTCTCTCCTCAAGCTGTAGAAAACAAATAGAAAAACGATATAAAAAATTCTCAAAAAAGTAGTTATTTTTTTTTATATACAAATCTTTATAGCGACCAGATAATCTGATCTGTGTTGTGCAATGGAGATGCAATGCTGAGATTTTTCAGGGGAAGGAGGAAGGGAGGGAGTTAAGGTGATGTGTAGAAGAATCTGGATGCCAAAGGATGAGTTCCTAGTGAGGAAAGTACTCTCAGAGTGTCGTAACTCACCAGAGAGCCAACTTTCTGCTGGTCCATCTCAGAGAATCTGCTCTAGGGGAAGAAACCTCAGAGATGCACTGGTCCAACTTCTTTGGCTAGTGTGTGTGTTTGTCCCCTATCAAAGGCAACAGACTGTTTCCAGGCTGGCTAAACAGTTGCCATGAGAAGGAACAGAGCCCCAGAAGTAGCAAGGCTCTGGATGCATCATCCCCATCTCTGCTGGGGATGATGACACGGGTAACAGTCAGTTGTTAGGTTCCAACACTCACCCAGGGATTGGAGGTGTCCCCAGAGGAACTGGGGACCTGCTGTTACCCACTGTCAAGGTCAAATGTTGACTGTGCAAAGCAATAAGGTCTGTTCCAGTAGTAGGTTTTATTCTTAGCATGAAAAAGCCCTGCATAACAACTGGAAAGATTTCTTAAAATATTAAAATAGAGACTTGACTCAGAGATTGGAAGATGAAGCAAGGCCGGACATAGGAAGAAAAAAAAAAGAATGAACAGTATTCAGGATATTATTTAGAGTAAATGGAATGTGAGTTTAGGGACTTCTCTCACTTCCCTACAGGTTCTTCAATGGGTCAGTTGAAAAACTGTTTATCTTGCTGCTCTTATATCAAGGTCTTCTAAACAGATGGAAAAAAACCCCAAGTAAACAACAATAAAAAACATAACAACAAATAAAAAAACCTCAATCCTCAATCTAGTCCTAGATTTACTCCCTCAAATCTGAAGAACTGAAGTCTTCTCTAGCAATAAGGGTGCTCACTACACAGGAAATACCAACTCTATTCTATTTAGTAGAAGAGTGGATATAGGGCAAAGATACAAGCAGGAGCCCATTGCAATAATGCCAGAAAGTACAGAAGGTTCTTTGAAGGTCACGGCTGGTATCAGGCACCCTGGGGACCGCACCTGGTATCCTACTCACTAGAAATTCCACAAGCATTGAAAAGGATAGAGACAGCAAAGCTTTATCCATGTAAGTTAGAACTTCTGTACCTGCAATGGAATGCCTATGATGCAAAAAAATCAAGTGGAAAATATGTAAATGAATTTCAATCAAATATCCTTGCATTTCCCTCCAGAGAAAGCGCTCAGCCCAGCTTACTTGTACATAGATGTGCATGTCTGCATACCTGTGGAGGAGGGAAGGTATTTACGGACAGTTGCTGTGATTGTGTAAGTCTTGCACCAGATTTCATGAGTGTTCAAGTTTATTCGCCAAAGGCTCCCAAATTCCCATATTGGGTGGGCAATTAGGAGGGTTTGGATAAAATTATGTGGTTTGGGTATTTGGAGTGGGCTCTGTTGCTACAGCAAGAATGATGCAAGAGATCAAGTACAGCTGTAGACAAATCCGATCTCTCTTGGTGACTCTGGCAACATTTTTCCCTGAGCAGAATCACCACCTGTACTAGGACAGTGAGTTCAGGTAAAGAGAACTTTTATAAAAGGATCTTCGTTGGTGTCTCAAACCATAGATTAACATGACCACTTGCCAAGCTTGTTGCAAACATAAAATAAATACAGATTTAAAAAGGGGGAATGAGAAAAATCTAAATCAGTTATTTGTTAGACTGTAACCTGCTGATTTAAAATACAAATAATAATATTTTAGAGATGCTAGTCTCTCAAGAAAAAAGAAAGAAAAACAGAAATTGTAATATCAGGGATATGTATTGCTAGTGGGATTTTTCATCATTTAATTCAACCCTTTCACCTTTCAAATGAGAGAAAATAAAGCTTCGGACCTATAGTGGGTTGTGTAAATCATACGGTTAAAACTGGGCAGGGCCTATGCCTAACATTTCTTCTATAAAACCATGCTGTTTCTTGTCCTATGTCATTGCCTGCATGAATTGTGTTATGCTGTAAAATTACATAGCATCCAATTCAGGTTATTATCTGTTGTAAAATGAATCCTCAGACTAACCTACATGGTCATTTACTACTTTGAATCATTAAAACTAGTGTTTCATGAGCAGCTCTGAACTCCTTCCCTCCAAGGAGAACAATCTGCCACTTGTGTCACTTGCCTGGTTGGTGACTTCTACTGGGTTTAATTTGAAATTACAACAGATACAGTCACCTTCTCTAACAACTAGTTTTATTTAACTCTTACTTCAGACTCTGCTCTAACTTAATCTTTTTTTCCCACAGATCCAAATATCCTTATTCAAAGAGTAAGTATGATAATAACACAAAATCTCATCCAGTCCCTTTTCTTGGCTTGGAATGAGTTCACCTGGAGAATATGCAAAGCAATACCAGCAACCTAGTCAATTGAAGGCCCCAAGAGTTAGAGATAGCTAAGTAGGGGGGAACCACCTCTTCTAGGGTGTAACTGCTGTGCACTTTTAGTCAACAAACCAGGCAAGAGCTGCTGAGACTTGTTTTTGAAGGGTTAAAACCACAGAGAATCATCTCTGACCATGTGCATACCTGAGTTTATTGCTGTATTTCATGGAAAAATATTACATAGGCAGAAGCCTGGATTCTAACAGAAGCAAAACAAATTATATTTTTGCTATTAAAAGAAAAAGGAAGTGTGGTATTTGGATAAACATTGCAGGTGGGATTGGTTTTCCTTTTGGGAGGCCAAAAGATCAGTTTCCCAGCCACTTGACTCTGAAAGACGTCTTGACTAGATACTTTTACAAATAACATATTTCTCCTTGCACAAGTAGAAATGACCAGAGATCTAATCAATTGATCACTGGGATTTCTGGCATCAGCTACCAGAAATCTTTCCATGAACTAAATTTCTCTCAAGCCTTTCTCAGCTTCCACAAACTAAATCCAGGAACTAGGCATTTGGCACCCTTTCCTTAAGCTTTAATGAACATCCAGGTGAATTAGTGGTTGGAGAGGAGAAATAAGTATTTGCCTTTTGCAGGACATAGTAACTTCAACAAGCAATGAGACAACAGGCTGGATTTCAATACCCAGTGAGATGAAAAAAAAAAAAAAAAGAATCTGATAGCTACCTAAGGTCCTCAAGTCACTTAAAATCCTTCACTGAAGATCTGTTTACATAAACAAGATAGTTGCCTGGATTCTCTAATATACTTTGTTTTGAGCCATATAATGGGGAACACATCCTCAAACATCTAAGGAAGACATTACTTTGAAAGATAAGCTATCTTTTCACTGGTTGGATTAGACTTGTTTAATTTTAGTAAATAATTAAATGATGAGTTCACTTGGGTTTTCCAAGGGCAAGGATAAGAAAGGAAAGAATGAATTTCTATTGAGTTGGTTTTGTCCTGAAACGCTTCTTGACTAGATACTTTTACAAATAACATATTTCTAATTCCTAAAAAAGTAAATCCTATGACAAAATGGTACTGACAACGTGCCAGTTTATAAACCTTACCAGACGCAGTGTATATACCTGACCCACTGTTTCTATACACAGATATACAATATTTATGTATCATCAAATATTAACAGACTATCATAAGCATTTGTATCTGTGATGAGCCCATTAGTATAAATCTCTACATATAACTGACAGGTTCCCCATTTAGGTCAAGGCTATTAGAGGTATACTCTGGGTCCATTTGTTTTGTTTATGGCACATATTCTGGGCAAAAGAATCCCCAGTGGGCATGACATGGGAAGAATAAAAGAGGCCTAAAACAGTAGAAGACATACTCATATGTCAGCTCTATGTGCAGTGTGGATGCTTAGGCTATTCTTGAATTTGATATACTGTTTCATTTTAATATAAGTTTTTAAATTTCCAGATAAATTTGGTTTCCTAAGTGTATTCTCCTCAGACATTGTATACAGCCTCAAGTCAGAAAAGCCTGCTTTGTGAGGCTGTGAATTCTCTTTCTTTTGAACACATTGTCCTCTTACTTGGTTACAGGCTAACAGCACAGCTAAGAAAAAGATGAAGACAAAAGAAACCAGAAATATTTTCAAGCAGAGACAAAGATGATCCCGTGATCACTCTTTTGCAAAACATGGTGCATACAATTTCAAGTTGGCTTTCTACAGCAGAAAAGCAAGCAGCTCCTAGATGATTTGCCTAGAGCTTTCTGCTCACCATAAAAAGCTCTTGAAGTACCATTTAAAGAAAATCTGGGTTTCACAGCTAAAGACAAGAACTATCCCTTTGGCCCATGTGTCTGCTGTGAAGGATTTATTTCCCCCTGCTACACTTGAGCATGGCCTTACCCATTCTATTAATTGTCCATCCTATGAAAACAAAGACCAATGTCGTTCTTAAAAATCTTAATACTGCTCAGTAGTGATCCATATCCAAAAATAACTAGGATTTAAGAGACCAAAAAACAACTGGATTCACATATTTTGTATGTTTTAAAACTGTTTGGGTTGGAAGACAGAACTCATAAGGGTTAGGTAATAAAGGGTAGGTGATGGCCAAACACTCCCTACTCTAAGAGAATTTGGCTTCTATACATATTTATGAATACTTCTGCATCCCTCTGCTGGCTTCATGGGAGACACCAAACATTTAGACATGTGGATTAAGGTTCTACCTACTCCTTAGACTTGACTGTGCTTTATCTCTCAGTGACTCAAATGCTAAATCCCCAACCCAGCAACCTTAGGAAAATACTGTGGGTTGTTTGACAGAAAATAATAGTAGAGACATTCAGAACTTGAGCTTGCATAACCAATCATTAAGGATTTGCTGGATGTCTTCCATATGCAAGGCCCTGTGCTGTGCCAATTAGATTATTTATTCCTTCAAACTTTCATGGCCTTGAAAAAGCTTCATCTGGGAAGTTATGTAGTCATCCTTTGTTCTCACTTCATGGACCAAGACTGGTTGGACTACGCCAAAAGGACATCACCTTTATAGGATTTTGTATGTTTGTTTTCTGCTCCTTTCCAAATGAGAAGGAAGACGGGCTCTGCTTCCAACCGTGTCCTATAACTAGTTTTATGTGCTTTGATAGAACAAAAGGCCTTCTACATACTCATGAGACACAAACTTGCTTTCTCAAGGTATGGCATGAAAGGAGGCACAGCTAACGCAAGTGTCATCCAAGTGTGGAGGACAAAGGATCGGGCCAACTAGGCGGATGAGAATATGATGGAAAGGATTCGGAGATCTAAAGAATCCTTTTTCTGTAAGAAACCCACATGAGAATCCCATGGGTGAAATTCCGCAGAGAGCAGAACATAGATCACATGACCTCACTCGATTTCACTGTACCAAATGAATATAAATAAAATGCAAACGAATTTGGGTAGTTAAATCTGGTTAAAATTTATGTTATCTGCACTTGGTTAATTCTGTTAACATATGTATATACATAGTGGTTGTAAAATACTTCCTCATCCAGTGTCAAATTTAGAGAATTATGACACATATTTTGAAATTTTAACCACTATTCACATAAACTTTAGATAGGATGGGGCAGAGAGGCAGTGGGCTCCATAATCAGCTGCCTGAAAAGTATGGCCTCCCACTAAAACTCTCTTTGGAACATTTAACTCAAAGAGCACACGAAAGGTAAGATGCTTGAATTCCGTAACTCACTCACTTTTACTCAGCACACTCACTTTTACTCAGCACATGTGCCAACTCTAAGGGATACCGGAAGGGAGTTCCTCCTAGCAGGTGTGTACCAAGGTGAGACAGGAACACTTTAAGGAATAACACGCTGTGTGTATGCTCGTTGTCCCAAGCCCCCGGAGTGTACCACACTGCTTTCGTCACTGTCCCTTGGGAAAAGAGCATCCACAGCTCTGCACTGAGACAGAAGACAAGCTGGCCAGACTGTGTCTTCAATTCAAAGGGATTCCTCCAGCACATCCATTCAAACAGTAAAACGAGTGAGAAAATTAGCCAGTTACGAAGCGTTATTTGGCAAAGACACAGCACCGTGCCTGGCGTCACGGACTCACCACAGCTCCTCTAAAGCCTCAGCTAACAGATTAAGTAAACATAGAAATAGATGCGGGGTTTTTTTTTTCCTTTTTTAAAAGAAAGTTTGTTTATATCATCTTTTACCATAAGATACGCTGGGGAATTTATTCAAGAATGTGCTGAGGGTCATAGTCTTTATTTTTCTCGTTTCCAAGGCTCTTCCTCAACACTGCAGTCGGCTGACTTTCCGTTAGCTGCCAGAGTTACCTGAAAATAATAATCGTCAACATCCAGCTTACAGGCCATGAACCAGGAAAGAACCCTCGGGCTATGTGGAGAAGCACCAGATCCAGGATTAGCATACGTGACTGAAATATTGGTTTGAAAGAAGATTATTCCAAATTGGTTTTGAATCTGTCCTGGTGATCAACAGGGATTTGTGAATTAAATATTGCTATGTGTCTTGTGGATACTGAGGCATTGCAGAAAGCAGAGAACTTCTGCTCTATTTTTAGGGTTGGGGCATGTCTGACTACTCATAGGACTCACTGCACAGTGACACAGTCCTTAAAATACAGTGACTGAAATGTGCTACTCCATACAGCCACAGAGAAAAAAAAAAAAATATCCAGAATTAGGTAGCTAGTTCTACTCATGCATGTAAAAGGTCCAGTTGCAGTGAAGCCAGCAGGAGTTCATACATATTCAGTTTAAAAATCATAAATCCTGGTGGTTTTTGACTGTATCAAATAACCAATCTTGGTTTTAAAAATTTAAAAGAAAAAGAAGGGAAGGATTAAGAACTTAACATCAGCAATGATGTAATCCAAATTATTTCAGTGCAGGCAGTTTCAAATATAATGAACAGATTAGCTCCATCATATTCCCCTGGCTCAAAGTGAACTGAACCTTAATGCAGAATGGAAGGTTCTCCCCTCCACTTCTAAGTAGTTTTCCTAGCTTACCTTCTGTCTGTCTGTCCTCAACGTCATGCGCATATTTAAACCCACGACTGATATTCCACATAATGGAGAGACTGGATTTATGGAAGCATTAGAATACGGAGACATGACAAATGCAGTAATGTTTGAAAGAAATTGACTTTCTTCTCACCCAAGTGGAAGTGAAACGCATGCATCATGAGCACATAACATGCTAGGAGCAGAGAACCAAATGCCCTTTGCAAACCAAGCAAATAAAAATAAAAACTGTTCATTCTTCCAATGCCCACCTTCCCCATTTTCTAGAAAGTCCATGCAGTTAGCAACCACTTCTCACATGCAGTTATTCTAACTAAAACTAAAAAGACATTGCACAACTTAAAACTAATATTACCAGGCAAGAGTTTGAAAACAGAGAGACCAATATGACATGACAATCCTTGAAGTGGTTAAAATTTTGACCAGAGCTGCAGCAAGCTGGATTTTTTTGTTTGTTTGCTGTTGTTGTTGTTTTTTTTTTTTTTTTTTCAGTGAACTGTAAAGGGAGACTGCCAGGGAAGACTGTCTGTCTGGAGAGAGCTGCCTGTTTGCTGTGATCTTGAATGTGCTTATTTGACTCTCCGTGACGAAACAGATCAATGGCAGTACAGTGCAAACTTATCAATCACAGGTCTGTGCCTTTGGAAGAACCAGACCGTACATAGGGGAAGGGCTTTGTGTTTTTTGTTTGTAAATACTGTGGCCTGTGTTTCAAAAGTAGCTGGGACATTTGCTTTTCTGGCATTTCCTGTCCTAGCTGAATAGAGTTGGGCCTCCACTACCCAATCTATTCCACCTGTCTCTCGTCTAACCACTAGGGTGATAAGAAAGCAAACGGGAGGACACTGGCAGGAAGCATTGACATCTTCCATGATTTTAAAAATGGAGAAGCAGCAGGTGTGGTGGTGCACATCTGTAATCCTAGCACCTGGGAGGCTGAGGCAGGAGAATCACTGCAAGTTCAAAGCCAGCCTGGGCTACATAATGAGTTTAAGGCCAGCCTGAACTACAAGGTGAGACACCGTCTCAAAAAAAAAAACAGGAGAGACAGCAACTGACTGGAAGAAAGTTCATAAGAATAAATAAATGTCACCCCAATATTGTGAAAAACAGTGTATGTTCATCTCGGTAGCTCTGAATGCCTCTTCCCTGTCAGTGTCAACATATTTAGCTGATCTAAAATGAGAAGAGTAAACTTGTCTCACCTAGCAAAGCCTAAGAGGCAACTCACCTTAACTGAGCTGAACCCAAACTCTTTCTGTAAAAGACATCTGTAATAATTATTAAACCAATCAGCCCATGTTCACCGTCTTCATTTTCTGTTCAGTTTTGTCATTGACCATTTAAATGCTAATTAAGCAATGTACCTTTAGGTGGGCAGTTAATTTTATAAAGAGACTGACTAATTATCTTTATGGAACTGCCTGGTTTTTCTAAACCAAAAAAGGTTTTCTAGCACAGATTCTTGACACTAAAAAGCTACATTCTTATTGAGCACCTATAATACGTCACACACATTTTTAGGTGCTAGGAAAATGTCTACTATGAACTTACTTCCTAGTGATTGGAATAATTCACAAACATCTTCCTTTAGAGTTGGAAGTATTTTGCTTAAATAAATGAAGCAAATTTCTTCTGATGTTCTTTAAGAAAAGGAAGATCCAAGAAGTCTGAAATCTGAGACCATCTCTACGCCCATAAGCCTTGTCTTTCAAATATGTGCTCTTGAAAATATTCAGAAACCTCTTGAGAGGTTCCAAATGGACTATAGGACAATGCTGTCCAGCCTATTACTAACACAACCATGAAATTAAAAAATACATATGGTGAATTCATTTTGTCTCATACTATTTTTCTTGTGTGGCAATGATGTAAGTCCCAGTTTACCTTCCCTGTATCACTGTACATTCTTTTGGCTGCCCTCCAGTGCCTAAGTCAGGGCTTTGTAGGTTTTTTGTGAACCATCAAAATATGGAACATCACCAGAATGAAGTGGAGATACTCAACTAAGTCTTACAAGGCACACCACAAGTACTTGTTAAATATAATAGTGTATAAAGCTGTTCTATGAGAATAATCTAGCATGTTAATTCAGATCTGAGAAACACTAACTTTTCAAGAGAACGGATGAAGCCATTTAGATACATTTGAATTTTTAAAAATGTAGATCATGTTTTCTGAGTCAATGAATTAATTTATGCAATTATTTCTTGAGGAGCAGGTTCTCTCTCTAATTTAGATTGTAGCTCTGGTCACCCACATATGCCCCTAATATAATGGAGACAAGCACAAGATTCTGTTCACCAGAATTTTGGACTTGTGATATAGTCCAGTGAACAGAATTGCTTCTGTGTCACTCTTTGTTGTCTGGCAGATACCATGGTATATGCTTGGAAAGACCCAGAGGTAGCACAGAAAAAGCTAAAGCACAAAAAAAAACTAATTTTGATCTCATCAACAAGAGTCAGAAAGGTACCTGAGATTGGACTTGGGTTCAGATTGTCCTCAGTTGCTGTACAGAATCATTTTAGCAAAATAACACCAAGGGTGAGAAAGGATGACTCTTTCACCTGCCAGGGATTCTCCAAGTTTGCTTCACTCTGGTCATGAGACTCAGTCTTTTAACAATCTCAAGTTAGTTACAATGAAGGCTAGACAGACCCCCACAGCATAAGACTTGGCACCCAACAGCTTGGAGGAGAACCCAGAACATCTATGTGCCAGGAAAGATGGTGCTGCCAGGCAGTAAGAGAGAACAATGTTTTTAAAAAGACTTGTCTGGATAATTGTTCTGAAAGACAGTTATTCTTGAAATTGCTTCCCCATTTTAGGGGGAAAGTAACTGTCACATTAAAACTTACCCTTCCCACAAGGATAATTAAGAGAAAGATAGTTCAGCAAATACATGCCCATGTTTTTGGCTAATATATGATAGGTAGCCAAGAGGAATATTCATGCTATAAAAATGAAATTCTGGCTATTTCTCTATTTCATTTGAGGAACAGAATATGTGAAAGCCAGTAAAACAACCACAAATTCATGGGTGAAATAATAAAGAAAACCAACCAAACTAGTGTTATATATCACATTGATAAAGTAAGCAACTGGTTGGTGTTCAGTGTTAGGGTGCTGATCTTCCACCAGTTTAGACACAAAGCCAGATGATCTGGGACTCACAGAAGCTGAGGTTATGCGATTCTTTTAAAAGATAAGTGATGATAATGGATGCAGGGCTTTATGTTCATCTTCTAAGCATAGAGCATGCACTACTATATACAAGTCTCAATATCCAGGAACGGGAACGGTACCTTGCACTCATCTACTATGACAGAGTTGTGTGCAGCATAGACACACTGATTAGAGTTGCTTTCCCTATGGTTCTTCATGTCATCAAAAATGGATTGCGTCTTGGTCATTTCAATGTCTTCATGCACTCGGTGTTGGGAGTCAATGGTATCCAACTCAGATTTGGAGAGGTGATAGACAATCCCAGCCCCAAAAGAGTCACCCACGACATTGACTGAAGTTCTCATCCTGTCCCTGGTGACATAAAACAGAAAAGGTTTGGTGAAGAAGCAGTATGACATGGTAGCTGAGAGACCAAGGTCTAGAACAAGATATTTATGGTTAAATTCTGGCTCCACCTCTTTCTTCTATCTGACTTGGGACAAGTTACTTCATCTTTATGAGCCTTGATTTCCTCATTTGTCAATTAGAATAATGATACTTCTCTCATAGACTTATGTGGAAATTAAAGAAAATAACGTAGGTAATGTGCTTAGCACAAGGATTGAAAAATAATAACCATGGAGCAATAGCAAAGAAAAAGCAAAAAGAGAAAGAAGGAAAAAGTTACAGACAAGTTACAGACAATTATCATGTTGAAATCTCCAAGTTAGTACCCAGGCTCCAAACACACTTAGTTGTACCCAACAATTTCTCCTGGTTTAAACTATTCATTGATTTCTCCATATGATCTCCGTTTATGTTACTTATTTCTACTGGAAAGAACAAATGAACTGTGAAGTCTCTTATAGTAGAAAATCCATCTTTTCATGTGTATGTCAAGTGATTCCACTGTCCCTTGCCACCCCTCCACACTTAAAGACACACGTTGGACAAGAAACACAAAAACACAGACACAATTTTCTCAGTGACCAATATGTGTTGTAACTATGTGTCCTCCCCCCAAAGCAAAAACAAAACACAGAAATGCCATATCTTGTTTTTTCTATTCAACTTAAAAAAGTTAAATCTTCTATAGTGTTTCTGGAACTAGAAGGTATTAAGAATATCTTTTCTCAAATCCTGAAATTCTAAATTGAAAAAAAAATGATTGATAACTCTTCCTCTTAGAAAATCTGTACCAGCAAAGCTAATTAATTTCCTAAGAATAAATCGTATCTTATCCATAAATTTAAGCCAAATTAGTATGAAGCTACCCAGAGTTTAAGGAAAAGAATGCTTGAAAAAACACTAAGTAAATATTTTTTTAAAAAAGGTTAAAAAAGATGCTGCCAAGACATTTTTAGTCCAGGACATTGTAGACTTCAATTGAAGACCGGAAGGGCAATGATTAGTTCCAGGCAAAGTGGAAAGTCTTAAGTTGTGTCTTAGAACAAAGGCCTACAACAAAGGCCATGGATTCTACTTGTGATCAAACGTCTTTCTCATCAGAAAATAGTAATAAAATTGCGAGGCCAGCTGCTTGCAAAGCATAAGTCATTTGCCTTCTGATTTCAGTCAGAAAGATGCTGCCCACGGTGGGGAAGATCAGAACTAAATCAAACTCTTAGGGCTATCTCTCTATCTTAGGATCTTCTGGCCCTTCTTCTGTCCTGTACAATTTTCTTCAGGGCCACAAAACGTGGACATGAGTGAAGATGGGGTCTTGAACTCATTTCCAAAATCGAGCACTTGAAGTAGACTGCTATGAAGTCTTAGCATAAGATCATTATATGACACCCCATTAATATGCATAATTTTATGTTTTATATGTCAGCTAAAACTAAATTTAAAAAAAAAGAAAAACAAAAGGCATGGACTCTAGAGGCAGCCTGACTTGCATTCGAATGCTAGATTTGTCCTTACCTGTTGGAGATTTTCTCATTTATAAAATGGAAATCATAAAATTATCTAATGGATGAGTTGTTATGAAAATTAACAAAGTGTCAGACATTTACATTTAGTTAACAACTGAAAAACTACTATTTAATATACGATGTGTACTTCTAATATTACTAAAAATCACATCAAGTCAATTCCAATATATTTCTGGCAGCTGTCTGATAGAATTTCCACACATACCTGGCTAACCTACCATAGGATAAGATCAAGTGTATCATACAGTTGTGGTCTGCTCTGGAGCTATTTGACTACATAGGTTGAGCAACCTTAACTGAAAAAATCTCAGATGTCCCCAAATCCAAAAATTTTGTGTGCTAAGATGGTATTGCAAGTGGCCAATTCCACACCTGACCTCATATGACAGGTTGGAGACAAAATGCAAGTACACTCAACACACTATTTAAAACTAGGCTATATCAAAAAGATGTACATGAAAGATAAATCAATTTCATGTTTCCACTGAGATTCTATCCCCAGGATATCTCATTGTGTATAAAGCAAATATTCTAAAATCTGAAAAAAAGAATGTGAAATATGATGTATTTCTAGTCCCAAGCATTTCCAATGACAGATACTCAACTTGTACTTTTAATCCCTCTTAGCGTTTATTGAATACCCTTAACCAACCGTTAGATCCCAAAGAATGCTTTCAAAGAAAGTTTTCAAAGCAACACTGAATACCCACTGATCCCAAGGCCTGGTAGAACCTCCCTTTATTGGCAAATAGAAGCCCTAAAATGAATGGGGGTGATGGTGATGGTGACAGTTATAGATAATATTTACATCGTACTTACTATCTGTAGGACTATAGTTTATAGTTATTAGCTTAATCCCTACCTAAACTCTACAAGAGGGTACCATTATTCACATTTAATACACAGATAAAACTGATGCCTAAGGAGATTAAGTGGCTTTCCAAAGTCTCACATACTGGTAAACTCATACTGCTAAACTTGAACACAGGCAGTGTGGATCCAATGTTCACTATCTACCACATGGTGCAAAGCACCTCAGAGCCAGACACCCCTGAATTGGACTCTAGCTCAATCACTGATAAACAGCATGACCTGGATGACTTCTTGTGGTAGTGTGAATATTTCTTTTTCCCCCCAAAGCCACATAGTGAAATCTAATTCCCAAGGTGATGACATCAGCAATGGTGTCTTTGGAGATGTAACTATAGGACTTTAAGTAAAATTGGTTCAAGAGAACACAAAAGAAAATGGTCAAGAGTCCTTCTCAGGTTTCTGGCTGGGGCAACCAGTGGATAGTGCTGCCTTATATAAGAAGCACAACTAGTTGGGGTGGGAAATGTTCAGATTTCGGTTTGAATGTGTTACATGTAAGGTAAGTGACCTAGGTAAGGGGAGATATCCCATAGATGAGGAGGAATACTGACTGATGGTCAAAGACACACCTGAGATGCAGATGGTAAATTAGGAATCATCACATAAAGATGGTCATGGATGCCATGGGGGGCTTGGTTCACCCCAGGAATGCATGTAAAATGAGAAAAGCAGACAATCTAGGCTACAGCATTGAGGGCAACCAACAGAGAAGCAAAGGCCTGCAGAGGTAAAAAAAGAATGAAGAGATTCTGGCATTTCATAAGTAAAAAGAAGTATGTTTTAAAAGTAAGGCTGTGATAGACAATTCCAAATATTGACTAGAAGTTAAGGAAAAGAAGAGTCTTTTGTTTTTAACAACAAATAGGCCACCATTCACCTGCCAGTGGTAGTTTCTATATAGAGGTAGCTCACTAAGTTTAAAATTGTGAAGTAAAGAAGTGGGGCCATTATCTATAATCACCTTATTCAAGAAGACTGACAGAGCAGATGAGGAGGGGGAACAGTTGGTGGAACAAGGCAGAAGACAGATTTTTTTTTTGTTTGCATTTATTTTAAGAGGTGGAATACCTGAAGCTGTCTAAATCCTAAGGACAAAGAACTAGTAGGCAAGGAGAAACTAAAGGTTTTGAGAAAAAGGAGTCATTTATGGACCTAGGTCTCAAAGGAGATTTAAGAGGATAGGATTTAAAGTGGGGATAGATGATGGCCACATCTGTCAGAGAGGAACTCTTCTCCATCACTACAAAAGGAGTAAAAGTTTATGAAGATATACTTCTAATGTAGTGAGATGGCAGGGAATAAAGAAGATCATCAAATGTCATGATGCCAATTTGGATTAAACTATAATATCAGATCCCTTTGACCCCAGGTTTCTCTGCCGCAAAGCATACTGGGAAAATTCCCAGGATGCTCAACCAAGCGGTCAGTCACGGCTACTCTGTATGTATCTCTCTTCCTGAAAACATTGACAAGCAGTGTATCCCCCAGGGGAATGTCTGTCAACTCTGACCAAACCAGAATATAGGAACTTGTGGTTCACATGTGGAAAGTTTCCTCCGCAGGCCAATACTTCCATTTTCTCTGACCATCATCTGAGACCTCTCTGGAAACTGGGCCTTTCAGGTTAACCTTGGGAGATTTTAGGAGGCAGGAAAGGATGGAGAGAGAAGGAGAGAGAGGGAGAGAGGAAGGAGATGGAGAGGACAGGGAGGGATGGGGGAGAGGAAGAGAGAGAGAAAGAGAGAGAGAAAACAATTGGAGTTGCTGATGCTGTCTGTTTGGGTCTGGATGTTATGTGTCAGGACCGTAAGACAGGATGGAGATGAGAGCAGAATCATGCATTTAATAGACTCACTACAGACAACACAGCTATTCTTTTGGGTCTGCCAAGAAACAAAAAATGAGATGGGGCTTGACAGTTATTTCAAATTGAATTGAGTCACTGGGTCTGGTTTGCTGGAAGGAAAGCAATTGTCAAGGTGCTTGGTCTATTTTCTATCTCTTTGTCTAAATCCTCTGGAAGGAAAATGTTGGTCTGAAAGTATTGATTCTCACAGAAAACAAAGCCAGGTCCCTCACGATTCATTTGGTTTTCTGAATTGGGTTAAACTATATGAAACTGCTGTTTCTGTAAGTCTAAAAAGGCCAAAAAGTGGCAGTTTCAGATGATTTAATCTAATAGAAACAAACCATTGTGTCTGCTCTCAGAGAGCAAAGTGCTATGGGACCGTCATTAGGTACACAGTTGACAGTAGGGTCGCCTAAGGCTCCAGTTTGGGAAAGGCTGGTACAATTCTAGGCCTCAGAGTTCAAGAGCCATATATGGTTAAGGAAGCGAGGGAACCACATGGATTAGGAGGGTGATCTTCGGATTCCAGCCTGTATTGCAATCCTAGCTGCAACAGAGCAAGTTACTTAACCTTCAACACTCAGATTCATATTTGTAAAGTATGTCAAGTCATCCGCCTCCCAGCACATGAAGAAGATAATAACTACTGACATGCACCTGAGCACTTGTCATCTAAGAGGTTCTCCACAAACCCTTTGCATATCAAAGGCTTACAAGGCACACAGTGCATATGCTAAACTGTTAGCTGCTTATCACACTGCTATTATTAGTTCAAGCAAAAACCAAATGAAATCACTTCCTCTTTAATTCCCCTACAAAATCTCATGCAGACTCCTCTTGAAACACCTAACACATTCTGTTGGAAATTCTTGACCACATCTGTTGGGATTTTTTTTTAACCTCAGTGTTAAACCAGAGATTCTTTAAAGGCTGAGCCCATGTTTGTAGTCATTGGTGTCTTTTGGAGGATAGGTTCCAGAACATCTTCAGAGATCTCAAAATCCATGGGTGCTCAAGTCCTATATGCAAAATGGCCTAGTATTTGCCTGTAATCCCCATTTATCTTCCAATGTAACTCTCTAGATTACTGATAGTACCTACTACACTGAAAGTGCTATATAAATAGCTGTGAGGGGAGGCAGAGCAGCACAGATTGTTATTTTGAGTGGGAAGCCGATGAATCCTAAACATAGAACTGATTTGTCTTTAGCAAAACATCTGGTTGGATATTCTGGTGGTGATAAGTTGTGATGCAGAGCTTGACCTAGAGTAGAGGAGACACAGAGCCCAATTGCTTTGCTGATGAAAAAGAGAGGAGTGTTCAGAAAGCTGGGGAAAGACCCAAAGAAATGGAGAACAAAATATGGCAGTTAGGCAGGGACAATGTAGAAAAGGTGAACACCAAGATAGGGGGTATCACCAGAGGCAGGAAACTCTAAAAGATTTTATTTTAAACTAAAGAGATGCTTAACATTAAAATTTTAATTTCTGCGCTGACATTAATAATGAGATCAGAGAAATAGCAGTCGAGATTCAATGATAAGCAAAGGAGTCTTTTTCATTTTCTCACTCTCCTGAGTTTGTTATGCAGAGCTATAGCCCTAACCCACCCCTTAGCCTACAACTGCATTGGTGTGACTGGTGGGGGGGGGGATACTCTGGGAGGGCAAAGGAACCTGGTGGAAAAGTGGTCCCATTTCACAGTGAGATTGCCATAGATTGGAGAGGGGGTAGAAGTTAAAAATGAGGAGAATTAACTGTAAGCAGAGAAATCAAAGCCAAATACAAAAAAAAAAAAAAAGGTCACTAGAATCTTCAGAGATTTTTTGTTTTCTTTTCCTTCCAGCTTGGATTAGAGGTTAAGTGCATTGTGTGTGTATATGTGTGTGTGTGTCTGTGTGTGTACATATGTTTTAAATCAGGGAATGAACACTCATGTTAGCATTCTGATGGTTGGAGTTTTAATCTAAGTTTAATCATTTTATATCCACTAAGTCGGGATGAGTTACTTCTCTATGGGCCTGTTTCCTCAACTGTAAAACAGGTATAATATTATTAGCTGCAAAGTTTAACTAAATTATATAAATGGCTTAGAACAGTGTCTAACACTTAAAGGGTACTCACTGAACATTAACTATTAGCATCCTGCATCCTTTGAATGTATTTACATTGATGATGCATAAACTGTCAACAGTTTCTCAAAACCCACAGTCAGTATCTCCTGATTATCAAGAACTTCCTTTACTCTAATCCATTGCTCCTACAGTAAGGTCCTGGACTACAGCACGAGCATTACCTGGCAACTTCTTAGATATGTCAGTTCTTGGGCTCTAGCCCAGACCTCCTGAATCTCCAGGAGACTTCAGTATACACTCACCTTTCAGTACCGAAGTTCTATTCCCTTCACAGATGGATGCTAATGAGAGAAGCTTCAGAGTCTCTCCTGCAGGATGGGAGCTCCTTAAATTCTCCCCTCTAAGACCTATCTCAATTATACCCCCAATTAGTAAATGCAAGTCCAGAAAAGAGCCCACCAGCACAGTGTCATGTTGGCAGTAGGCCACAGGTAGAGTTAGATTCACTATTATTTTGGCTCTCCTTTTCTAGATGTGACCAGACCCATTTATTTATTACCTCTTCCTGAGATCAGCTCCCAGTTTTTACTTCATTTCTCCTTCTCCAGGGAGAGAAAAATATCAGCATGTCTTTTACAATTATCTGCCAAGCATTCCCAACACAAATAGTTTCTTGGACTCGGGAGCAGGTTTTGATTTTAGTGCATTCTGCCTATCTGATGCTCTCTCAGACTCAGGCACTTTTGGGGATCTGGAATCTTGGTTTCCACATTGACATTTACAAAGCAGCTGAGTTTGCCCATTGAAAAGCATCCAGGGTTTAGTGGGCAGTAATGAGACTGAATTGCATCCAGGAGCTGGAAAACACTGTGACACATTAAATGTCACTGAAGGCTTTGTTTGATTTTAAAATGAAAAAAAATTGCTAAAGTTATAAATGCTTACAGACTTTGCCTAGAGAGGGAAAAAAATGCCCCTGATTTTTTCCCCTCTACAACCTATTTTTCTAAGGAACATTCAACCTCTCCTTTACCCCATCTCAACCCAACACTCACCCCACTTATACACTAATGAGTTCCCAAAAGTCAGGGTGATTCCCCATCAAGTTCTTGTTTCCAGAACTCCTCTTGCTAGTGAGAAAGAATGCAGCCTCATTACTAATTCAAAGTGGATCCGGCCCAGCTCGGGCTCCAGTGCTCATCTTCCCAGGATCCCTTAGCCTTTCTTTTTCTTTTCTTCTTAGGAGGAATGCTTATACTTATGTGTATACAAATATCTGTCTTCTGCAGAATTTTATGTCAGGCCTTAAAACTAAAAGAGTACTCAGGACATTGAGTTTAGACTACTGCACTCAAGCTTACATTAGGGATTCCACTGTACACACAACATAACTGAGGCCCAGAGACTGAGTAAATCACTCGAAGTCCTATAGATAACAAGTACAGAGCT
>PVJX010017210.1:0-38678 GCA_004027295.1 Dolichotis patagonum | reverse complement strand
GGGCTTTCGGAGGTGACTAGATTGTAGGTACACTGTGGCTGCATGCCTGTTACAAAATAGGGCGTGGTCGGAAAAGGAGGGTCACTGTTACATGTGTGACTTCAATGGTCGTATCTCCATACCAAGCTCCTCTCTTCAGTCTTCCTGCTTCCTAGATGCCAGGGCTATGAGCAGCTCTCCTCTACTATGCCCCTTTGCCATGCCGTCTTCTCTTGTAGCCAGTCAGTTAAGGACTAAACCCTCTCCAAACTGTTGGCCAAAATAAACTTTTCCGCCTTTAATTTTGGTTGTCGGGTACTGTGACTAAGCAATAAGAAATGTGACTAAGATCAGCACCCAGACCACTATTCTAATGGCAATGGGCTCCACTCTAGGGGACCCTTCATTCTCCCCAAGCAAGTGAAGTGGATCCTGGGTTCAATCCTTTCCTGGGGGGTGAGCAGCTTCTTCAGCCTCTCTTTTCTCCTACAGACAGGATGAAGGACCAAGAGCTGCTTTAAGTCTTCAACAGTTAACATAACTTTAGTCCAGCCTCTTTAAACTCGCTTAGAAACTATGATTTCATCTATTTAACTACCGTGAATAGTAAATAGTTAATTTACATAGCAAATGCTATGCCAATAGCATCTTGTTCTAGTCATAAGTATGGGATTAGGCTTTTTGCTCCTTCAGCATTCACAGGTATATATTTGCCTGTGTGTTTATTATAAGTTATTCTTTAGCCTGTTAGGCTTCCATGGAAGAGACCTTTTGCCCATTTTTTATGACCTTTCTCAAACCATACTGTTCACTGCACGTATTTAATGGGGAAGTAACTGTTCATTCTGTGGAAGAACTTCTCACGAATGTGTTCATGAGGATATTTTATCCCGTGGCCTGTCCAACTACCGTGGGGACCTGAAGCACCACTGCCCTGAGGGTTCAAAGAATGGAAAGCCAGGAATATTGGATTCAGAGATTTCCTTCCTTGCCTATATGTAGAGAGAAAGTTTATAAGGACATAAATGGGAAATAGATTGTAGATGACTGGTAGAGGCAATGGGAATGCCAGCTAGCCTAGTGATCTGTCAAAAGTCCCCAATTCCTGCCTTCAGTTGTCCATATTTGATGATTGCACATAAATCAAGTCACTATTCTTAAAATTTGTCTTCACGTCAAGAAATGATGCAACACAGATGTCCAGGTGAAAGTGTCCCTTTATTAGAACTTGAAACTTGCTGAGGCAATACGGTAGGTGTTCTGAAGCTCTGGATTACTTTCTATATTCTCTCCAAGGCTTCTTTTATCATCCCCTTGTGCTTTACTTGGAGTTTCTATAGCAATGTGATGCAGCCATATTTTGGGTTCTGGAAGGGATATCCACACTTCTAAAAAAGAAATGCTCCCATTAATAGGATAGGTCTGGATCGCAGTGACTCCTGTGTACAGATATTAAGAGGAGCATCTCTGCCAATGCACTTAGGCAGAACAATAAAGCATCTTTACAGCCCAGACTCACCAGAGCCACTATTGATTCACCGGCATGTGTTCTCTCAATAGTAAAAGGCTGCTAGGATTTACTCGCTCAGCCTTTCCCTTTCCCGGGCCGTCATTATTCAGTGTAAAACTCCTTTGACCTGGTGGAGTTGTTGCTCTTGCTAATACTGTGTTAGCAAATTATTGATTCCAATGATGAGAACAGGAATCGTTTCTCCTGTAGCAGGATGTGCAATTGGATCTACATTCTGACCTGGTAATTTTCGCTATAGATCTTCCAGGAGGACTAGACAAATGGACCATTAAAAAGGTGGAGGGGAGGAGCACGCTGCCTGAGGTTGATGGTACATTTGAGCTGAATCCAAACTTTATTGGTGTTTTTCAGCTTCTATTTGAAAGCTTATAAACATTGCTCTTTGGCACTTTATGTTTTTGTTTTGTTTTTGGTAGTTTTATTTAGCTTGCGTTTAACTTTTTCTGATAACCAAGGAGGAAAATCAACTTGTTAGTTTCTTCTTTTGAAGTTGAAGTCAAGATTATCAAACAATTCAGAGAAGACTTCAAAAGCAAAACAAGGTCATTGATCTCCTCAGTAAGAAGGAAAAAAGGCAACATTAATAATAGGAGCTGTTAAATTTGCTGGAGGTGGTGGTTGGACTATACTGATAGGAAATCTTTGTTAAGTTGCTAATATCAGTTGCTTTCACCTTTTACTTTTCATTTCAGATAATTTAACTGCATGTGATTATTAATCCAGTTAGATTTAACTATAATTTACAGAGTGCCTCTGTGAGCTATCACCAGAGTAGATTTTGAAGATTTAAGCCAAATAGAATGTTATTTTTTAAAATATAAAAATAATTTTATATAGATACAGATCTGAAAAGAAATTACCTTGAGTTGAGGGGCTGATTCTTTCCACATACCATAAAGTCTGAAAATGAGAACAGAACCCTTTATGTATTATAGAGCAGAACAACTAAATTTTGGGAACAAAACATTGAATGATTAATTTGAGATCTTAGAACATTTTACAAAGCCCACATAACTGTCAGTTATGGTCAGAAATACTAGAAGAATAATGTTGACATGTCAGATGGCACATTACTCTTTTCTTTCTGAGATATACAGAAGGATATCAGAATCTTCAAGGCGAATTCTTTAGTATGAGTTGCTAACCTGAATAAGTTTTCTAGTGCAAGAAGGTACTTTTATAGTTCCAAAGTCTGATATGAATTTCATATCATAAAGAAGTGCTTAGCAAAATGTTGACCTCACTGTTCATTAGATAAGGAAAATGATTAAGGGAGAAAACTTCACGTTATATTACGCATTATACAATAGACATGTTGGATACTTTATGTAGCTGATCCACTACTCTAAATTGCAAATTCCAAAGAACCAGTTAATCATTGTAAATGAAATTTATGTAATCTTTTATTAAGCAATAGCATACAAAACTTCATATGTAAAATTTTTGGTGCATGCTAGAGTTAAGAGGATAAATGCCCATCTTGTCTAAAAATGATAAACTATGTGATTCAGAAATGCAACTTCTCGTTCTACTAGAGCACCAATTACTATGGCTCATTCAGTAATTCTTTTGGGTTAAAATGGAACTAAAACTTTTCATTGACAGTTTCTCGTAATTGAAGTTCCACATACTACCCAATTAGTATCACCAAATCATCTAGCTTCCCTAGCTTATCTTTCTTACTATGCAGGCTAAATATGGAAACCTCCATCTGAGAATAAGAAGGTTAGAATAAGGAAGATGTGAGGGAATTAGAGATTCATTTTATATTTGCATTATATATATATATAAATTATACACAAGTACAAATATGGTTCTTGGATTTTCAATGACATTAATTATTATTGATTAATTATTATTAATGACAATAATATGAATGCATTTGTTTAGTGCTTCCTGTGGTCTCAGCACTATGTGGTTCCTGA
The DNA here is from genome assembly GCA_004027295.1 of Dolichotis patagonum. Taxonomy (NCBI): domain Eukaryota; kingdom Metazoa; phylum Chordata; class Mammalia; order Rodentia; family Caviidae; genus Dolichotis; species Dolichotis patagonum. Next base: position 35,243 of record PVJX010017210.1, on the reverse strand, counting down.
AGAACATAAAAAGAAAAGCTGAGTTCAGTTTTCTACACTGAGTAATTAATGATGGTTATCAATTTGAACTGACTCTTGTAGAAAGGGTTGTTTTTATTATTACAGGAAGCTAAATTACATAGAAATAAATGTACAGTCTGAGAGGGACTGAGCTATCAAGGAAATTACAAAAAATATCAAGACATCAGTATTGCCCCTGGTGGTACATCTAAAAGAGACAAACCCACTAGATAATGATGCAGTGACCGGGCCTGCATGCCTCCCCTTAGGGATAAGCAGCAATTTGGAATTATACTATATTTAGTGTCACCTGGTCCAGTAAAATCCAGACACACTTCAGTCTCGTGGGTGAAAAACCAGAACATACAGAGCCGTCCCTTCCCAAAAATGCCCTTGTGCTTTCCACGTATCCTTGCTACGTGTCCTGCTTCCCTATCCAATCAGTATTAGCTGTATGGCTGTACTTGTAATCTTATTGGTTGATTATAGTTTGACTCATGATTTTGTATGTCCCTAGCGATTTTGCTCTCTAAAACATTCTAAGGGAAAAACCTAACACAACCCACTTTCTGGTGGTCCCCTCTTGTCTCTAGGAGCTACCTCCAAAATAAATTTTTCCTACTCTTAACCTCCATTGTTCCTTACAAATCATTCTTCAATTTCAGGGGGCACAAACTTGGCCTATCTTGGCATCTAACAGGTTGGGAGTTATATTTTTCCCTATATAATTATCTGTCGTGGTGAAAAAGTTATAAAGTTACAATTTAGAAAAAAGAACATATATATAGGTAAGTATGGAAATGAGATTGACCTTATGAACTCCCTGAATAAACTGCTTCAAATGTATTCTAATATAAATCATTATTTTTTATTAGCTATAGTATATTCTTGTCTCCCCTCATATCTAACTATTCTAATCAATAAAGTGACATCCATTCTTTTTCTTATATTTTTTAGAAAACTATTGCTTGTATTCTTTTGGATTGACACAATGGCTTTTTACTTTTTTTTTTAAATTACAAAGCCGGAAACACCCAAACATAGTCTTTCATGGATGTCAGTGAAAACAGAGAAACTGGTTTGAATGTGATACTTTCACTGCAAAAACCATTAATGTACAAAATCAAAGCCACATACTTTTTGAATAATAAATAAGCAATGGCAGGTCACCAAATTCGATCTTAAAAATAAAGTCATGGATGCAAATAATGTAATTGAAATTCTTACAATCTATTTATGTGCACTAATGAAAAGAAATGAGCACTGCTTCTGCCCTATCCTAGCCCATCCTTTTAAGTAGAGCAATGAATATATCAATTGTGAGGCTTAACAGTGGGGGTGTAGTAAAACGTGCTTGGTTAATTTTTACTGAGATTTTCAAAATAAAATGAGAGAAAAATCACTTCATTCACTACATCAGAGATGGGAGAGAGATTTTGAGAGATATGTGACTGCATCTAATTTATTAAATCACATTCTTTCCAACTCCAGGAATGGGTTCTTTACATAGAATGAATTTCCTTCCTGAATATGAACCCTCTGTAATTGCTCAGGAATCTCAGCAATTACTATAGTGCATCTTCTTTATTCTAGAAGAAAAATATGAAGACTAACAAAATAATAGAATAGCAATAGCAACAATAAAGCATTCTCTGGATCAAAGTCAAGGCACAGAGACCCATAGTTTGAAACTCCAAAACTAGAGTGAGAAATATACTCATGAGCAATATTGCTTTCAGCTTATTTTATTGTAGGTGGATAGCACTGTGATGTTTTAATAATGGAATGAAAAGCCAAGTGATGCATGCTTGTAATCTCAGCACTCAGGAGGCTGAGTCAGGCGGATCATTGCAAGTTAGAAACCAGTCTGGGCTGCAAAGTGAGCTCAAGCCCACGGTGAACTGCATAGTGAGAACTTGTCTCAAAAAGACAAAAAAAACGAAATACTTGGATTATTATTTTTATTTAGTATCATTACCAATTTCTACCACACTATAATAAATCAATCAATCATGGTGACCTTCCATAGTTGATTCATATTGACCTTTTATTGTTTATCATGTTAACAAAAGTATTCATAGAAAATTCTTGAAATCAGGTTCAAAATTTATTATCTCAGAATTGCATTTTTATATTTACACAGATTTCTTAATCTGTATAATGGAGACAGGAAAGATAAAGTTTTAAAGTGTCAGTAGATTTACTACTTGCAATTTACTAAATAATTTTTAAACTTTAAAAAATTACATGCATTGAAATTATTCATCTGTTTTTATAACTCTTTACTGTTCAGATATTTTTACACATTCCTATTTCTACGCAGGTCAAGCACTAGAAAAGTGGGCAGTGTAGAATATATTCTGGCACCTGACTTCACAAGATTTTCAAAATAAATTCAAAACCAAGAAAACACAGTGGATGTACAGAAAAAGCCATAATAAAATAAACCCAAATGCTTACTGCTTGACTACATTGGAGATGCTTAAGATTGTCAGAGTAGTTGCAATTACTATGGAATAGGAAATTTTTAGAGAAATAGTATGCCTGTATGAAAAAAGAACATGCTTTGCAAAGTCAAATTAGGATTTCTCATGATGACTACTTGTGGACACCTAAGATAAAAGCAATTTAAGGGAGAAACTGAGATATACTCTTGTCAATTTAAGTCTATGTGTTTTATAATTACTAGGAAATGATAGGAACCCAAATATAGAACCCTCTCATGCTTTTATTTAAATCTCAAATACCACTCATTTTATTCTTGACTATAGGTCATTTCATCCCTAAATACTCACAGATGGTCCTTCTTCAATGGTAGCTACCAAGTGCTCAGCTTCGAAGAATCCCGTAGGAAACAGAGTCTGAGATAGAATGCCCAGACGAAGGTTTACTGTGATATCCTTTCTAGAGACTTCTTTATGAGATTGATGTAGGCAGAGCAAGGCAGAGGGACAAAATAATCTATTTGCAAATGAAAGGAATCCACTAATTTCTCAAGGGCCTGGAGATTGCTTCCCCTTAAAAATTTCCCACGTGAGGGAAAAATGGAAGCTCTTTGAATCTTGCTTTTGCCAATCAATGCTTGAGAGCTGTCCAAGGAAGGAATGAAATATTGCAGGAAGATTCTTCTGACAAGAAAAATTCTAGAAAGGAAAACATTTGAATAATTGTCTGCTAACAAGTCTACTAACCGATAATAGAAACACAATGCTGAAGAGAAAATCTGGGTAACATACCACACATTTCTTACAGACATCAACTCACGGGACGCACTTCATGATTGTATAGTAGAAGAAAGAAATTCAGTCTGGGAAACTTGAGACTCAAATATTGATGTAATAAATGGTATGATTTTGAACAAATTGTCATTTTTATTTTAATGTATTATGAATATCGAAACAAAACAAAAATTCAAGCAAAAATGGTCACACAGCGTTTGGGATTCAATAACCCTTATTAAATGTTAAAGCACATTAACATCAATCATGCAGGTTCACCTGGTGACAAGAGCAACAGTATCAGCTTAGAACACGTGAAAGGAGAACAATGTAGTACCTATTCTTAAACAAATTAGATAATCTGTGAGTAAAAGTTAGCTAGGTACACGCTGCAATCGATTTCGCTAATGTTAAAATGGAACTGAGATTTCAAAGTAGAGTGATAGAGTGATCATTAATCAAACACACTTAATAAACATCTACTACATGCTCTCCACCAACTAAGCTACAAAGGTACAAGGCCTGGCCGGGATTAAAATACTAGGTACACTGAAGGTGCTAATTATTTTTCCTTTTACGAAACAGAAACCTCTGTTTGCTTATGGACAGAGAATAAAATATTTTGCAACATTGTCCATCAATGCAATTTCTGATACTATTAAATATTAAATGGTAGTAAATGGATAAAACCACAAAAAGGACAAAGAAATTTTGACAATGCTAATGTGTCAATTGTGAAATAACATAGGGAACTATTTTAAATGGATGTTTGATAGAGGTTGTTACATACCCTGACATATGAACCCAAATTTCGTTAAGATGGAAATATTAATTAATTGCAATAGAAGGTGTCAATATTGATCCTAAAGATATGTCACTAGTCTCTAGTGTTGTACACCAGCACCAATTAGAAGAATAAAACAAGGACAAACATTACACTGGTTAGAGACAATAGATTTGTGAAAACAGCCAGCCAGGAATTCCAACTGCTAGCTCCAACAAGAAGACAAATGGAGGCTGTGCATTTCACCACTAAAGAACCAGCTAGAGTTTCATTTTGTGCCAGAATGGTTCCGCCAAAAAGTACTCTCAGTTCCAACTTGCTCCAAAGACTTCCCCTTAGAAGGAGTATGGGGTTGTATAGGCAAACAAAGTGACAAAGAATTTACATTTCAGTGACCTTGTCTTTAAGATGGTGGTGATACATCAAAGGAGAATTAAAAAGTTACACTGAGACCTGTAATGCTATTATAACCCATTGAGAACCAATCCAATATGGATGAGATATTTCCTAAGCTGTGCTCTCAGAGTGATGCATACAGCTAATTGTAAATATCTCATACAGAATTGCCACCTGCTTCCCTGAGTTACACCGTTCACAGTTAATTTGCATTCAGGTGGCATGCAGATCATTTTCTCTTAATTTCTGCATAATAGTTCATTTTCTTTGGTTAGAATCAGCATTTCTCTCTGAGCATTTTGTAAAAGTAAAGCTTTACCATATATAACCTATAAGAAAAACCTCAGAACCTATGACATATCTATCAAAAGGAATATAAATAATAGCAGTGGGGGAAAAAAAACAACTTCCCAACAAAGACACACATTAATAAAAAAAAAATAGATTCCTGGTTTGAACACCACCAGGCTGTCCCTCTGTCCCTTTAAAGCAGAGATGTCACCAGTTTATTATGTATTCTCTCAGTGTCCTAGTTGTTAAGGGGGGCCGAGGGGGAATACAACCTTAAATTCTTCAGAGCTGTCCTGGTTGGTTTATCTACTGTGATTTACTGTTGTGATTGTTGAGTAGCTGACCACTGATTTTAACACTAGGGTATAGAGGAGACAGATTGACATGGGTTTCATTAAAATTCAAGAAACTCAACTCCACAGAGAGCATGACTAACTTCCTTATACATGACAGGAATCCCCACAGATGGTACTTCACCCTTGCTAAAGGAATTAAGCCTACCAAAAGAAACTCTGTCTATAAGCAGCCAATTCCCCAAATCTACAGGCTCATCTGCACAGATATTCTTTATACTGTCATTCTTAAGTACCTCAGGGTAGCGCTGAAAGACAGGGGGCCGAGAGGGAGCAGTCGCTGCTGCCTTCACTACCCCTCAAGCATGCTGGTGGCGTGGGGATGATGGGATTATAAAGTAAACATAATAAAACACAGGACCAGGGCATCCAGTGGACACAGTCTATTTGCTGCCTTCTCTGCTTGGGAAAAGCTGAGATGAAATTCTTATTACAATTACACTGAATCCCTGCACCAAATTGGCAGTTATTAAACTATTAGGCAAATGCACAAATGGGTATTGTATTTGGTTCCTGGTCCAATTAACTTCTTTTCTTCTTCTTTTCTCTCTTTCTGCAATCTGGCATTGAGCTCTTAAATTTCACATTTCATGTTCAAATATTTAAGTCGTCAAGAAAAAATAAATAAATAAACCAGCTATCACAGATTCATTATATTGTGTCAAACAGGACATGAAGGAGACAGTTTTCTTTCTTTTTTTTTTCCCTGCCCTCTGCTCTTGTCAATCAAAAGCATAGTAATTAAATGGGAATGGAGATGCTTTCAAATTAAAAACAAAGAAGGAGGCATTTAATAGGAGGAAGAGAAAAATAATTAAAATAAATAAATAAAGGCTCCGGCTGTGTCTGTCTTCCTCCAAGGAATGGTCCTGAAGTTTGGTTTCCCTGGTTCACCACCTGCCCCCATATACTCGCACCTCATCCCTTCTGCAACCTCAGAGTTGCTACCAAGAAGAAAGAGCAGACAGTGTGTATTATACACTTAGTACAAGCTAGGACTTTAACATAATGTTAAATACTCTAACACAATGATTATGTGGACTCAATTTTTTCTTATTTTAAAAACTAAATGTAATCTGAATAAACTAAGATATACATGCCCTTAGCATCTATAATGTCATCGACATATTACCATTCAATATCATTATTTGATTTTCCTTGAGTCAGGAGCATTGCCACGCACCTATGCAATATGAAATACAATTTTTTATCCTACAAGCTGCTGAGAAATGATGCCTTTTTCATTTTAAATTAGGTTATATTGACAAATGGGCATTGAGATATAACTTTTCTGTAAAATACTGAATCTTTATCACCATTTTGATAAACTAATAAATCTTTAATTGATTGAATTATCCCACAAATGTTAAAGGAGGACAAAACTTTGCTCCTTTGTGTGAAGTTCCTATAAAACACAAAATATATCCTTCTGTCCTAGAGAATTTCGATGTGAGGTTTACTAAGGGAAAATGTCTTGGTTTATGCGATGATCTGAGAGCTCCCACTGATTATTTTACCGGGGTGTAAGTAAGGACAAACAGTATAAGTAATGAAGTTACTCTAATCTCAAGGTACTATAATAATTTTTGTTACATACAAATATATGCATTTTAATATACACCCTAGTTTATGCCCCATATACACACGAAGATGTATATTTAAAGTTAAAACTCACTAGTAAAATACATTTTATTCCGTGGTTTGAAGTACTTACTTATACACAGATGTGTAACTACATGCATGCATACACACACACACACACACACACACACACACACACAATGTTTATACTCTGAGAACCAGAAATGCAGCGATCATATTTTCACTTTAGAAAAAATTGTATTTTCACTTTAGAAAAAATTATGAACAAAATGTTCTATTAATTCTATTTATTTTGGAGTATGGTTTAAAATGATAAGAATCCTAGACAAAAGAAATACATTTAAAATTATAAAATATGATGCTTTCTTAATTAAAATTCTTTCCTTATAAAAAATTACTACTGAAAATTCTTATAAGACTTAAACAACAGAAACTCTTGCCATTTTTATGTATTTTAAATTCACATAGGGATCAATGCAAAACTAGTTTTAAACTACAGCTCAGTATAGAATTATCTCTAAGCAATAATGCATGTAGCGCACGGTGATAGAATGGTGGACTAAACCTCAAACCATTGCTAATAGAACTTTTCATTGCTGTGACACTATAATAAAGCCAATTAGGAGATTGGGGTTGGGGCCTGATTTTGAATTGGCTTTCTGTGCTGTAGTTATGGTACTTTCATGCCTATTTATCTGGGTAGTTATTTCCCTTGACAACCGTAAAATGAGTTTTTTTACATAATTTTATGAGAACCATGTTATAACAATGAATTAGTAACTCCAAGATTCCAAGCAGATATTTTGCAGCTTCATTATAAGGTTTTGTGCCAGAATCCTGGCTACCCTGAGCTCTGGAAAGAATGACAATTACAGAGATGAATTTGCAAACCTGCCCTCATCAGGCTCAGGACAAATTCCAAATTTTCTCATTTCTGGGAGTACACAGAGTTTAAATTCAGCAAAAATTATGATTATATTTGGATTCTTTTGACATCAATCTTAGTCATTTTTGGAGTTTAAACAAAGACAATTGGCCCCATAAGGATGTTTGAGAAAACAATCATCACTCCCCTTAGTTCACTGTGTATTAACAAAGAATTTCCCTGTGATCTTGAGACATTCTTGACTATCTTAAAGTATAAAGAAGATTAATGCAGATAGATGATACAAAAGTATATAGATGGTAGATGGATTGATCCATAGACAGATATCTATCTGTCTATGGATGATCTTGTGTTTACCTTCACGACAACAGGATTACTTGTATCTAGATCTAGAGCCAGAATATGGTCCTCCACTGACATAAGTAGTAAAACAGGTACTGCAAATTTTCATCTGCAGAAAACAAGTCCAAAATCTTTTTCATAAAAGAGAAGGCTGTGGCTGAATACATGTCTCAATTTTATGTATAATTTCATATAAACACACACACACACACACACATATATATATATATTATATATATATATATAAATTATGGTATGTTAAACAGAAATATATATATTTCAAATACCTGTCTTGCTTTCTCAAGTGTCCTATGAGTATTTAAAAAATACTAGCTCATCTATGAAATCAAATGGACACCGAGAAAAATATATAAGCTTATATAGTTGGTCATACTGGAAAAATTAAAGATTACAAGAGATCCCATAGATAAATGTATGTGAATTGTTTTGCTTTTCAAAGTTTTTTATAATAGTTTTGTGTAGTGATATAGATGATCACTATTTCTCTATGTATATGTGTGCTTTGTGTGTGTGTGTGTGTGTGTGTGTGTGTGTGTGTGTGTGTGTCAAACTCTAATTCTCCTTTAAGGAAATTAGATAATTTATGATCAGTTTACTCATTTTAGCTTATGTGCCTGCCAGTTACACACACCCCTAAATAAATACATAAATAAATACTTCCCGGTACCCTATAATTATTGTACTTCAGTTCTCTCACATACTACATTCCAAAGAAGGAGAATTCATCTTATAATCCTGCTATTATTAGAACATTTTATACTATTCAATAACTTGGATGAATCGCAACAAGTTTCTTAATGTAGGCTACTCCTGGCTGGGGGTGACATGTCTTACCAGATGTTCATAACGGGGTTTCTAGGGAGACCATAAAGCACACATTTAGTTGGGGGCATCTTGAAATATTATAAGAATTTCTAACTTAGGGGAAGATTCTTTAGGGCAACAGGTACTACTTGAAAACTTCTTGAGTCCATTTTTTCTCCTGTAGCTACAATTGTATATAAAGATCAAATCTCAGAATTTAAACACAAAAGAATTATCTTCCCATAACTTGATAACAAAACAAAAGAATGCCTAACATGTTTCCTTCTCTTTTGTTAACAATACCCTGCTTTTGAAAGCAGAACAAGTGTCAAGAAAATCTCTAGCACTGGCTTTTGGATTTCCTCTTTTGTCTTGTCTTTAATACACAGTAAATAACTGATTTACTTTTTTAACTACTTCTAAAAAGAAACACGCTATCATCAACTTACCTTTTATTGTCTTTCAAGACAATAAAATCCCCAGAGCTGTGTCTGGTGGCACACGCCTATTATCTCAGCACCCTGGAAGGCTGAGACAGAAGGATGACAATTTCAAGCCCAACATGAATAATTTATCAATTTTGTAATACACGTTGAAAAATTTTTTAAAAGTAAGTAAATCAACAGAGTCATAAGTTTGAGGACATGGTTTAGTACAAAGGCCCTGGGTTTCATCTCAGGTACTGCAAAATGAATCAATGATGAAATGAATGAATATATAAATAAAATTACATCCTCAGAATTTAAAATGGAGTTACAGAAATCTAGAGGTACTTTCTCTTCATAACACTAACATTTTGCAAAGTAGATATTTATTAGACCACATAATTACAGAGGTGGAGAAAAGTACAGAGGAAACTATTTGTGAATCCTTCACATTTATGTTTGAAGATAAAGGAAAGGAATAAATGCATGAAATGACAGAGAGAACCCTTAAGGTTACATTTGGTATGTTGTAGGGCATTCTTCTAATTTTATAGAAGTAACGCAAACCATAATTTCAGTGAAAACTAATCTGAATATGAGTCTTATTAAGTACAAGTAATATTCCATAACATCAGGTATTACACACTGGAGAGCCAAAAGTGAATTTTCTTCCAGCAAAGCAATTCAATTGAATTGTGTTTTAATTGGAAATTTTTATTTATTATCCACTTCACTATTATTGTATTTCTAATTATCACTTCCCTTTGCACTGATTGACTTCCCTATTTTCTGGATATCTGAAGCATTCGTGCTTGCAAACCATGGATTAATGCTATCCTGCCTGTAGATATGCAGTCAGGAAATAATCTTTTCTAAAGTGTAAATAAAGTAGACTGTGTTTTCATTTAGGATATCCACCTTCAGCCTTTATGTTAATAATTTTAGGAGAGAATACAGATAAATCCTAAACATTTACAAGGGTCAAAGTAGTCTTATACTATAGCTAGCACTATCTACTATCGTAAGTTTTGATAAACAGGAAGCACTAGTACAAAGAAATATTAGAACAAACCAGCATGGTTCTAAATTTTTAAATCCAAAGTTTAATTAAGAAAGAAAAAGCATAGCATGTGGAACAATTCAAGTGCAAAAGAGTTCCTAAGTTTGAAATGACTTTTTGGTTTGTTTTTGGGTTGCTTTGCATTCTTGCTGTTTTATTTTCAGTAGTGATCGGGTTGGGGGCATATTATAGTATTTTGGATGGATGAGTTTTGCAAAGTGCCAGGAAATAAAACATCTGTTATAAAACATGTGCAATAGCTTTGGGGTATGGACTGTATTATTCTGAAGTGTGGAAATGAATGGTCAAATAAATGAGCACAAACTGACTTTTATTATTATTCTTTTAAAGGACCATTTTTAAAGCAAATAATTTGTTTTTTTCTTGTAAATTGCACACATTAAAAATGTGTAACCATGAGTACTACTTAGCATATTTTCACAATATTCTATGAGAAAAAAATCAAACAACAGCAGCTGGTATTAAGATACTAATTTAGATATTTTATTTGAAATATATTTTATCTCAAATTTATCAGAAATGGACTACATGTATAAAATTGATATAGTCTTGTGAAATAAAAGTAGCCTAGTTGTCTGAATATCCCCATAAATTTTATAAAATTTTTACATAAATTTTTAAAGAAAAGAAGAACACTTACAGAAAATTAAATAAAAGAAAAAGAAAGTTCAGAATCTAGTTTGCGAGGAAACTTTTTCTGATTAAAAGCAACAACTTGAATATAGGGAAAAGCAAGAATAATATGACAGATATTAAGAAAGTAGAAACTAGCATATCATAAAGTACAAAGTAACAAAATGTAATTTTAGTGAGCCTAAATTATGTTACTGCAATGTAACTTTCAAAGTTTACAAGTTCCAGGCCTCAAGGTTCATGCCTGTAATTCCAGCTACATGGGAAGCTGGAGGAAGGAGTATCCTGGATTGTTTCAATCTTATTAGTATTAGCAAACCTCTCAAGTTAAGGCAAATAAGTAAATACAATGGCATGGTGCCTCAGAACTAGTATCATCTGGGCTGGGGATTTAGCTCAGCAGTGGCATAAGGGTCTGCCTTCCAAACACACGGTTGTGAGTTTGATTCCTGGTAGTGATTAAAAAAAAATACCTTCACCCAGAAAATCATGCTCATATTCATTGTAAAAATAAAGGTATAAAGTTAAAAAGAAATATACACGCAGGAAGAAGAACTCTAGAATTTTCCTAATTGCTAGTCATATCTACCACTCCAGTAAGTAAGTTTTATTCTTCCATTTTTAAATATACTAGTTTAAAATCAGTGATAGCTATAAAACTGTAAGTTATATAATGTGGACCTAAGAAATGTATTTGCATCATTTAAACTAATAACCCAAATATGACATCAGCACTGTTTCCTAACAAAACCAATACTCAACAATACTTATAATGGGAAACTAAGATGACAGTCATTGAAAGACCAAATTATAACCTCACAGGCTGGGCGTGGGGGTGTTGTAATCGCAGCACTTGAAGGTTGAGGCAGGCAGATGGTTGGAATTGGACACAAGCCTGTGCTACAAAGTGAGCACAAGGTCAGCCCGAACTTCATAATGAGGACTTGTTTCAAAAAGAAAAAAGAAAGAAAAGAAAAAAATATATATGTAAAAGGAGGGCATCAAAAAATAGCAAAGATTATCAAAAATGATGAGGAAGGTTTTACATGAAATCAATTATAACTTCTAATTGAAAATCACAGTTGAAAATAAATGAGTGATTAAATACATTAAACATCATGAGAGACAACTAAGTAGCTATATGGTAAATCTGAAGAAATCATATAAATGTAGTTGGTGGAGTGTTAGCTATACTTTCCATCCAAAAAAGATTGGCAACATTTGCCAATTCTAATGATTCTCAACATAACAATTTTCAAGTTAATGACGGTTTAAAATCTGAGCCATAAAATTTCTGAATATTTAACGATTAGCTTAAAAAGCTCATATAAGTTAGCCCCAGCAAATCACTACACTTGGCTCAAAGAATCAACAAAAAGGAAACATAAATATGAATAGAAATAGAATATAAAGACTAAAAGTTTAAAATACATCTACATAGAAGTTACCAATATCCCAAAATGAATATATTCATTCATTGTTTATAGCAAACTTTTATTAATGAAACAAATACCCACATAAAAATAGAATTGGCACCAAATGTGAAACCATAAAACTTTTTGGAAAGTAGAAGGAAAATGTGCATGATGAAGATTTAATTTAGGTAAAGATTTCTTAGAGATGACGCTACACATATGATCCACAAAAGAAAAAACTGTAAACTGGGATTGGCCAAAATATAAAACTTTTTTTCATTAATAGAAGGTTAAGACAAATTATAGACTGAAAATAAATAATTGCTAATCATATGTCTGATACAGTCTTTTGCGATGTTTAATATTAATTATATATTTGAGTGGATAGAATAGCACCTGGGAAATTAGAAAGTTTCCAGAAATCATTCCCACATGAGACAGGAAGCTGAAAAGGGAGAAGTACCCCAGTGTGACACCGTGTAGCATGTAGAAAGGGCTACCTGGAGTAAAAGGAGAAGGAGGAGCCCACCAGCGCACACAAAAAGGCTTCTCCTGCTCTTCTTCCTGTTCTTCCTCCTCTTCATTCTCCTCCTCCTCCTCTTCTTCTTTGTCCTCCTCTTCACCGTCCTCCTTCCTCATCTCTCTCTCTCTTACCATGAGCTGCACAGATTTTCTTGGTTTCAGTTTTCTGCCACCGTGATAGTCTGCCTTGCTTCAGGCACAAAGTGATGGAGCCTGATAATTATGAACTGAAGCTTCCGATAACATGGGACAAAATAACTTTTTCCTCCTTTACGCTGTCTCTCATGGGTATTTGGTCACAGTGACGAAAAGCTCATCAGCACAACTTGTATCTAGAATATACAAAGAACGTCTAAATAATAAAATTAAAAATTTAGTTATAAAAGGCATAAACATTTATTTAAATCAATGCACTAATAGTAAATAAGAAAATAAAAAATGCAATGTTAGATATTATAAGTTCATAGTTATTGCTAAGATAGGAATGCTGCAAAACTTAGAAATACATGCAAAGTTCTTAAATGTACACTTGTTTTGGTCAGTGATAGGCCACACATTCTGTGGTGATACTTTAAAATTATGTTTCCTAGTGACATTTTAGTGACCTCAGTTGTTTAAGTAGTGTCTGTGATGTTCACTCAGTGACAAAATTAGCTAATTACACAGTTTTCCCAAAGTGTTCCTTTTGTTAACCAATGAATATGCTAGCCATAGCTACAGGTTCCATGAACATAGACCCAAGGTTGGATAAAACACAAGATTAATCAACTAAACATGGATTGTGTATCATATCAGCACTGTCTTATTTATTAATCCAAGTAAACAGGGCTAAAGTACAGAACAATAATAACACATAACGTAAGATGGAGTATTCACAAATAGTACATATTTAGTAGTTCCAGTTGCATTTTAAAATAAAATAAGTGAATCAATATCCCTTAAAGTTCAAGCTTAAGAAATAAGCACGTTGTTCTAGATATTAACCCTTTGCCTGGCAAATAATTGGCAAAAATTTTTCCCACTCTGTATGTTGTCTTTTCACTCTATTGATTGATTCTTTGCTGTGCAGAAGCATTTTAGTCTGATATAATCCCATTTGTGGAGTCTTGCAAGCATTTCTTGTGTGAATGAGGTTCGCATTAAGAAAATCCTTTCCTACACCTGTCTTCAACTGTTTTATCTATTTTATCTTTCAGCAGGTTTAATCTTTCTGTTTTAATGTTTATATCATTCATCTATTTTGAGTTTAATTTAGTATATGATGAACGATCATTCTTCTACAGATAACCAGTTTTCCCACCACAATTTGTTGAATAGGCTATCTTTTCTCCAACATTTGCTTTTGACCCCTTTATCCAAAATCAAATAATTGAGTATGTCTGGTGAGATTTTTGCATTCTCAATTCTGTTCCATTGATCCACCTACCTGTTTCTGTTTCAGTACCATGTCATTTTTCTCATGAGTGGTTTGTAGTATAAATTGAAGTAAAATAATAATAATTATTATATACAAGGAACTCAAAAAATCTTACCCTAAAATAAAAACCAATTCAAGACATAGACAAGAGAAATGAACAGACACATCACAGAGGAAGAAATACAAATGGTCATCTGGTATCTGAAAAAAAAATGCTCAGCACTTTTGGGCATTACAGAAATACAAATTAAAACAACATTAAGATTTCATCTTACTCTTGAAAGAAATAGAAATCATTAGGAAATCAAAGAATAACAATAACAAATACTGGCAGACTGTGTTATCCTGCATTGTAGGTGGAGCTGTAAACTAGTACAACCATAATGGAAATCAGTATGGAGATTTCACCAAAGACTGAAATTAGAAATTCCATGTGATGTCACCCCTGCCAGGTATCTTCCCTAGAGAACTTAAGTCATCACAGTACAGCAATACATGCAATACATGCAATACATGCATACAATGCTTGAGCAGCACAATTCATACTAACTAAATCCTGGAGGCAGCTCATATGATAATCAACAGATGATCTGATTTTTTAAAAATGTGGTATCTATCTATGATGGAGTACTACTGGGCTGAAAATAATGATAAATTTGGGTCATTTGCTGAAAAATGGTTGTACCTGGAAAATGTAATGTTGAAGGAAATAAATCAGCCTCACAGGTTTAAATACTGCATGGTATCTCTCATGTATAGTACATATAAACAGAATGATAAAATGTGGTTAGAAAGGGACAGAGGGATGGATCTCTTGCAATAGGTAAGTGGTCCAAGGGAGAAGGGGCCAGAGATGAAGAGGAGGGGAAGGAGAAACAAGCATAAAGATATGCCACTTATAGCAGCCTAATAACCACAATTAATGTAAGTATTGTGTGCCATAACATGAGCTAAGACAAATGATATCAACAAGTGTGAAAAGGGGTAGGGAAATCCAAGGAGGAGAGGAATGGGAAAGAGATTTTTAAAAAGCTGTGATGGGTAAATGTAGCCATTTACTCCAAGATGGCTGTAAACTGCATGATTTACAATAAGGACATTAAAATATTTAGAGAAACTATTAAAATAATGACAGACCATATGATGTCCATACAAAGATACATTAATGAAATCAATCAAGAATAATGGTGTAAAGTTAAGAAGAATAAAGAAAAATGTCAATTTATCTACATCTAATAAAAGTGCTTCTTGGTAACCAGCAGCAATATTTCCTTCCAGGGAACACTTACAAAGTCTGGACACATTCTTAGCTGTTACAACTTGGAGGTAAGAGTAAGGTCGCTTTTAGGAAAAAGCTCAAGCACACTTGAAAAACTCCTACAATTCCCAAGATGGTCCACACCATAAAGAACTCTCTAAGCTTTGTGCTGGAGTGTATATCTGAAATCCCAGCTATGTGAGAGATTCACGCAGGAAGACCACATGTTTGAGGTGAGCCTGGGCAACTGAATGAAATCCTGCCTCAAAATAAAAAAGGGCTCAGAATGCAGCTCAGTGGTAGAATGCCGCTGGGCTCCAAATCCACTATGGCAAACAAAATTATGTAGTCCAAGATATTAGTAGTTCTGAGTATGAAAAATCTGATATAAGAGAGAAGAGAGAGACAGAGACAGAGACAGAGAGAGACAGAGAGGGGGAGAGAGAGAAAGAGAGAGAGAGAGAGAGAGAGACTGACTTGCAGAAAATAAAAACTACAAAGTTTACTGGATCCAAACTTGGTAATAGTAATAAAATAAATGCTTAAATGTTTTTTTATCTGTACAATAAATAAAAACAGCACAATAAGGTATAATTTAAGAAGAGGAAAAAGATGCAGTATATCTTTCATATTACTAAAATGTGACAAATTGTAATTTAAAATAGGAAGCATTGCAGAAAGAGAGTTGATTAGAGCATGACAAATATTTAAAGATATGTGACCTCAAATTTATAAGAATTAATAATACCAGTTCAAAGTACATAAATCATTATCAGAAGGTCAGTACAAACTGCAAAACAAAAATATTTCTGAGATACATTAAATACATTTTATTACTTAATATTTTAAACTGATAAAATTGTAGACAATAAAAACTTTAAACAATATAATGCAAAAGCTAGACCACCTACCTAGACTGTTTTAAGAACATTTCATCCAAGGACTAGAAAATAAATAATCCTTTTATTGACTGTCACTGAAACGAGCATGAAGTTTCAAAAAATATGAAAAGATTCTCTGGTTGCAATAAGTTGGTAATGTAAAAGCACAAATTGTATATAAAAATGGTATGAAAAATTACATCTGAAAATTCTTAAAATTTAAAAAGTGAAAGTTTCTTTACTTCTAAATGTGTAAATTGCTTTATAATATAGTCTATGGTGTGATATATAGTCATTGAACTTTATAAAGCAAAAATAATACCAACTAATTTTATTTTAATGTAGATATGTTTAGCACGTAATTCAAGAAATCATAAATAGAAGGACAGAATACATCTAAAAATACATATTAAAATAGATGAAAAGTAGAGGCAAAAGAATGAAATAAAAAAGATTAATAAAATGCATGAATGATTGACATTTATAACTACAAATCTTAAGAAAATAAAAAAATTAATATTGACTCAGAAAATTGTGGAAAGGTTCAAATAAACAGTTTCAAAATTGGAGGGCCATAATTAAGATGCAACTGATATTAAAAAGATAATAAGATTATCTTTGTGTCACTGAAATTACTTAGGTGGCCCTGACATTCTTAGGATAATAAAACACATTCTAGCATACATTAAAAACTGAATATAAAAAAAAACTGATAGAATACAACTGAATACAAATGAAAAAATTTTTGTATCAATATAAATAACTGGTAATATGCTAAGATTTATTTCATAAAATTAAAGAATACAGGAGACCATGACAATATATAAAAACAACAGGATGATTTTATAAACAGAGGAAAGTAAAATATTTTCCTTAAAATAGAATATGAGCATAGAAAACGTGGAGCTGAAATTCCCTTTCATTTGCCTCCTAACATTTGCTCAGCACAAATTACAGCTTTGATAGCTGCTCACTTTTGCCGTCTCCTTATCCATGCTGACATATATGCACAACATACTCATTTCATTTCTTCGGTGCTATTATAATCTCTTAATAGGCAGGTAGGTTCCCAATACCAGACTAAGTATTGTCTGAATTTCCAAAGATGAGTTACGACTTCTGAAAATCTAATGAACTCACTTACTAGGATAATATTTTTATCAAGTCATCCTGCAGGTTCATTAATTTAAAAAAACATAGTCTTCTAAATTTATTTGTAGACATCAAAGTTATAATTTGTCTACATTTCTCTGAACCCATAGGGACACATCATGTGACCACTGATCTATCAGTTATGCACTGCAGAACAGTAATCCAAAAGAACTTGAACTGTAGTTGCTTTAACATGTGGGAAATTCATCTGGCCCTTATCATGTTCCCTTGCCTGGCAGGCTTGTTCCTCTTTCTCCTCTATACCCATACAGTGATAGGTTTAACAAAATGATCCAGTCTTCCCAGTGGTTCTTACTGATGCTAGGCAAAATATTATTCTTTGACAAAACATACACATCTCAGTATATATTGGGATGATAAATGTCTCCATTCTTAACTCTTTCATCCATCATACATATTAGGCATTTTCTAGACTCTACATCCTCCTGGACACCTTTCTTTGTCTCTCTCAGAAACACACAGAAAGCACTTAACAGGAAAAGCATGCTTTAGTGTGCTTTGCTATGACCTGTCTCCCTGAAATATATAAAATATGTAAGGACAGGGACCCACTTTTAATACACATGTGGCTTTTCTATATGAACTATTGAATATTATCATTGTCATACCCATACATTCTTAGGCTAGTTATGTTTATTTTCTCCCAAAGTCTAACTTTTGTTACAAAACAACATTTATGTTGTCTAAGTTCTCAAATTCTCCACCATAGCTTTGAAAGAATGTGTCTGCTGTACTCTTGCACTATGCCCTTAATCTGCATCCCAAGATGTCAACTATTTTTTTAACAGAGCAACTTGGCCTGTGACCATGACATATATATTATGCAATTTTAAACATCAATGTATCAACTGGCTTCCTTGGCTCATAAGCATTTCTAAAATATGAGATCAAAAAAACACAGTATCATAAATATTAATCTTTTTTTGTTTGTTTATTTTTCTGTTCTAAGTAGGTATCTCTAATGGTTGATATTGACTGTCAACTTGACTGCAATGAGAGATGTCGGGTGTCTCTAAGAAGGTGTTTCCAGAGATGGGTATGTGGGTTCTAAACTGAGTGCACTGCTCCTGTCCTGAAAGCAGGCCATACTATCCAAAAGGTGGGAATCTAATAAAATGAGAAGCAGAGGTTCTGATAAGCATCCATTTGCTTACTCTACTTGAGTTCGAGCAGTGTTGTGAGTTTCTTTTTGCTGCTGACATCACCCATGGGGGTCACATTCCATATCTTCAGACTTTGAAGGTTGACACACAGCAGCACAGGGCGTTTCCAGGACATCAACATTGGACCAGAGCTCTTACACTCCTGCCTCTTGTCTGAGGTTTCCAGGTTGTTGGATTAAATACCCATTAAGTAGCTACTATTGGGATGGAGATATAGCTCAATGACACAAGCTCCTGTCTGATAAGAGTGAGGTCATGAACTCTGATACAAAAAAAAAAAAAGAAAGCTATCAATTTTTAGGGCCCTGCAAGTTTCTGGTGACCGTTATAGGATTATCCAGCCTCTTATCATGTAATCTAATTTATCAAATTTCATTTCATACTTTTCCTATTTTTTTATCCTTCTGAACAGCTACAATACAAACCGCATGTAATTGCCTCTTTCTTTTCTTTCCTTTCTTTCTTTCTTTCTTTCTTTCTTTCTTTCTTTCTTTCTTTCTTTCTTTCTTTCTTTCTGAAAGTCTCCTTAAGTATTCCAATTGTCCTTGAATTTATAGCTATCTTTGTGCCTCAGCCTCCCAAGTACTGGGATTACAAGCATGTACCACCATGCCCAGTCTTTTAAATTTCTGTTTGGTGTTTGTTTCTGCATATGTATTTTTTGGAGCTGGAGTCAAATTTTTGAAATTTTATAACAAAAACTGTATTTAATAATGCTTTTGAATATTCTTATTAGTTTTTGTAGTTATTTATATACTTTTTCCATATAGACATTACAAATATTGTCTATATCCATGTAGATCTTTATGCAGATCAGATTGGTTATATGTTTTGCTTATTTTTAAGGGCAAAGGTGACTTATATTTCTTAAATCTAAAACACAAATCTAAGATTTGTGTTAACAGAAAAAAAAGGGGAAGGAGAAAAATAAAAGAAAGAAGAGGAAAGCAGAAAAACAAAAGAAAAGTGGGAGAATAGAGAAAACTATGAATATAAGTTTTATTAATTGGGTCAAAGTATTCTTTTCTTTATGAACACTACTCTTATAAAAAGCAATTGAGTGACCCTTTGTCATTCTCACTGTGGGTTAAAGTTTGATTCTGAAATGTCGCTTAAAAGTCTGCGTGTTACAAGTGTGATCCCTGATGCTGCAGTGTTCAAAGGTGGAGCCTCTGGGACATGTTTAAATCATGAGGGCATGTCCCTGAGTCTTACCATGTTCCCAGTGCCTTGGTATCTTTCTCTGTCTGATTTGTGGCCTCCATGAGGCCGCAGATTAGCTCCATGTGTGCTTCTTGGTATGATGTTTGGCATCAACCCAGACCCAGAAACAATAGAACAAGATGACCATGGTCAAAACCTTCTGAAATAATTTGCTAAAGTAAATCTGTCATTCTTCTGGATTATTTTCTCAGGAATTTGGTTACAATAATGGAAAGCTAACTGAGACACTGTGGTAGATTGCTCATTTTGAGGAGAGGAATGAATTTTAGCATTTGTAATGTATTATACAGGAGAGATATTACAAAGGCAAAATGTAGAGAAAACAAATTTGGATATTTCTGTCTCTTAATTTGGCTGCCAGCAATGGAGAAAGAAAATTATAGTGCACTAGAAGGATTTTTATTGTCCTGTTACTTTTAGGTGGGTAACACATTTGATCCCAGTGTTTACCCAGATTGTTACTAAATGAAAAAGAACCAATCAAGGTACAGAAGAAATCCAATCAGTCCTATCGTTATAAAATCATACTATCTCTTGTGTTATGATTCCACTGGACTCCAAACATTGATTTAGTTAAAACAAAGTTTTAGTTAAAAACAAAACCCTAAAGCTTAGCGTTCTTAGCTATAAAATATACATTGTAAATACATTCCAAAAAAAATGCCTACTCTCTAAATTCACATTTTTATACTCTTCAAAATTCTGTAGACATTTATTTTTAATAGATACTTGTGATGGGTGGTTTTGAGGATCAATTTAACTGGTTTCAGAGATCATTAAGCAAGTAGTAAAACACGCTCCTGGGTCTATTCCCAAGCTTTGTGGTGGAGTGTAATTCATAACTATGATTGTCCCTGCTCTTTTCCTTTCTGGGTATTTACCTGTGCTGCACTTTCTAGTTCTCATGAATTAAGGAGCTTGGCTTTGAAATTTCCTTTTGCCGTTAGCCTTTTGCTTGGAACCAAGTGACTATGGACTGAAATCTCTGAAAAAGTTGACCAGAGTAAATCTGTGTCCTTTTATATTGTAGGCTTCAGGTATTTGGTCCTAGCAACAGAAAGATGACCATGTGTTATGGTGATTCTGCATAAGTTTTTAGTAAGTGATACAGAACCAAGGAACTGAACAATGGAATCAAAAAGTGAAAGCTCCCTTTATCAAGCTCAAAATCTTTTTTGATACCATTCTCCATGCCCTGTATTTTATTACCTTCATTTCCAAATTCATGTTCATTACTACTGATAAATGCACCTAAAATTCACCACTTCAAACAAGTCTTCTGAAAGCATAGCCTATGGACATTCTCTCACTTCCACTGCAGTTGCTTTTAAAGAAGAGACTGTAGTTTACAGACTAAAGTCTATTCTCTAAACTTGCATTATCTAGAACAGTGCTGACATGTCAAAGATGTTCAAATATTTTGAAATTAGTCCTGGTAATATGATTTATGACTTCTGAAGGATAGAAACCTACAATGATCAGAAATTAGTGAGGCAGAGAAGGTTGGGCTTCAGGTTCTAATATCATCACTCAAAATCAACTTCAGAAGTTTGTTAGGAGTTTATGTGTATGTCTTTATGTCTCAATTGTCTTACATGCTAATTAAATTTAATGGGATACGCTAAAGTATTTCACAAGGTTGCAATGAGTCACAGCAAAAACAATTATTATAGAAATTTGCATAAATTCTACAGTGTTATTAGTAAGAGAGTAAGGATAGATATACTAATGGTAGTAGTCACAACAATGACATGAGAGAGAGAGAGAGAGAGAGAGAGAGAATTAGCCAAATATATGTGTATATATATATATATATATATATATATATATATATACACACACATATATATATATGTGCACACTACTTCAGGAAGAATAAAACAGTATGATTTTTTTTTCAACAGATGGTATTACCCTCATAAGGGGAGACCCTAGAGAGTGTTCCATATTGCAGAAAACTCACTGTACTCCTGGTGCATAGAGAAGAAACGCAAAATGCATATACAGTAGTCTCAATGATCAAGGTTACCCAAGTAGCAGATCGCTGCAATAATAATTGTCTGGAAGCTCATGGCCATCACTTTGAACCCCTCTTATAATTGTAGGAGCCCAAAGTAACTTGCATTAATCTCATGATGTATTGAAATTTTGAATTAAAATATTTATATGAGATTTTATTTCTGTGAAATGTGATGGATGGTATACATAGTGGTGTCTTGGTTCACAAACTTAGATTTTTCCATTATTCTGGTTAAAAAAAATTGGGCTGGGGGCACACATTAAATTATCACACTGTATATTTTAAATTTATAAATTATAATGACAATAAAACACATTTTATTTCATTAAAATAGAGACATTTGCACTGCTCAAATTGGTACTGTGAAGTTTTCTGTATTCTGGAATATATTAGCAGAGTGAGAGTTTGTTTAAAGTTTCATTAAAGGTGTTCATTGTTTAACATTTATGAATATATAATTCAAAACAGGCAATATAATCACAAGCATTCTTTTGTTTATACAGTTCACATATAGTAGATGCAAAGTTATTTGATAAGCACTGAAATATTTTCAGTAAAGATATAAAATATTGAGGATGGGAGGATATAGCATGGGAGGATATAGCATGGGAGTATAGAGCAGTAACTCTTCTGTACAAAATTGTAAATCTCATGTACAAAAACACAGATTTCCTTCTTGATAACAATATTATTACAGAAAACACAGAATTTAAAAACTGAGATACATACATCATATAACTTTAGGTAGCCATGGCAACAAAAATAAACAGAGTCATTGAAGAGGACTTAAAAAACTGCTCCAGAAAACGGCAAGAATGATAGAGTAACACTGTGTAAAGTGTTCATGTATGTGTATGTGTGTGTGTGGGGGGGTATCTTGTGTAGGATTAATGGCAATATGTCTTTTAATGCAATGTTTTTATATTATTTTATCAACTCTCAGATATTAATTTTATTTACTAAACTCAATGATGTCCAAATAGCTGCAATTAAATTTTTCTCATAATTCAGTATGTGAATGACAAAATGTCATTCTATCAATATGAAAATATTACCATTTTCACAATAAAGTTTATCATGAGATGCTTTTGGATATTTCTCAGATAGTTTTAGGTTGTAAATACCTGAACATATATATTTATGAACACATATAGATAAACATAAATATAAACATAAAAATATAAACATAAATGCATGTAAGCTTAACCAACTAATGTATATTTCTAGACTATGGGTGTAAATATATTTATTATAACCTGATAATGATGAAATATCAACTATTAATTTTTCACAATAAATATTATCACTGATAAAATGTCATTTTATCAATATTAAATAATAAAATTATTTTCATTTTAAAATTCTAACTGAAGATGCTTGTAAATATTGCCACAGATATTGTTTTAGTTTTAAATATTTATGTGTACCCTTACTTTTTCATATATATGTATTCAAGGTAGACCCATGCATTCATGGGTCTTCTTACTCTATCTTCCCTTCTCAGGAGGTTTTAGTCATAGCCTTAATGTTGACATGCACTGATAAGCCAAAGTGTTTTCCTCAATTTAGATTACCTCACACATTTAAGAAACATGCATTATCGAATTTCTTGCTTAATACCAATATCAGTAATAGACAAGCTTAACTCCCCTGGATTATATATTATGTGCTCATTTCCCCCTAAAATTCAGCTCTCAGGAAGTGATTTGGTTCTGTGGAAGAGCTCCCATAATTGGGATGCATGCCTTAGCAAATACCCTGGAAAACTAAATCACCTTCTACCACGTAAGTAGATGCCATCTCTGAATATTTACAGATAGCAAATCTGTTTGTGTCTTCACCTTTGACTTTGCTGCATTCAGAACTATGGAAAATTAATTGCTGTTATTTATAAGCTACGCAGTTTATAGTATTTTATTACAGCAGCCTGAATGGACTCACATAGATATTGTATTCCACTGATCCACATTCATGTCACTTTGCCATCTAAAGCACTCCAAATTACACACACCCTTTCATTTCAGCTGTCACACTGGGTTACATTAGCACCAGTCTCCAAACATCTGCCTTAGGCCTTAGTTATTAACTATTTACACAATGTATTTCAAAAGAAAGCGCAAACTACTACTTCCACATTTAAAAACATAAAGTATATTTCCACTGTTCCTAACGTACAGTTTGAATATTTGATGTAAGCTATGAAATACTATCCAGTGTCGCCCTGACTACCTCATCAACTCTATCTTAAATGATATTCCATGGTTTTGTGCTGTTATTTCTTTGGCTTTTGTTCTGTTTCATTTTTAATAATCAACGCATAGAATTGTATATATTTATGCAATATAATGTGAAATTTTAATGTGTATAAATGTCATGCAATGATCAAATTAAAGCAATTGGCATTCTTTATTATTTTATAGTTATTAATTATTTATAGCAATAACATCCTATTTTCTAGCTATTCTGAACTGTAGTACATTACTTTGACTGTAGTCACCCTCTTGTGCAATAGAAATCGGAACTTGCCCCTTCCATTTAAATGCAATATTGGCCCTACTGATTAACCTATCCCCCTGACCCCTCACTTTCCCCAGACCCTATTAACCATTATTGCAGTATTAACAACTATATACTCAATTATTTGTTATTCCATATGTGAGTGAGATCATGTGGTATTTATATTTTCTTCTATCAGGAAGAATTTGTATTGGGAGTTTGTCTCACAGCAGCAGAGGGGCATGTATATGCTATAACATCCGGTGCATCCCGTGTGAGAGCAACAAAAGTCATCAAAGATCACCCCAAAACTTCATTAACTTGGGTGTATTTTTCAGAAAGCCTCCAGGAACAGGCAGATGGCATTCTCCTATTTGCACTATTCCACTGCAGAGAACTAAAGTTTAAACTATCAGCTACCTGCCATTTCTGGAATTGCTACAGATAAAAACTCTTTGATGATTTCAGTTTTCTGCTGTTTGCTTGCAGGCTTACAGAGAATAATTGCTACCATAAGAAACACTGCTGAAATTGACAATAAACGGAATTTGGTTGGAAGTACATTGTAATTCTGTTCTATATTGGTGCCTTGCACTACTGGGATGAGTGTTTGTTTAAAACCAAAACACCAAACAAAGCCCGAGATTTAATGAAAATGTAGAGAGAATAATCTCTGAGACAGATATGGCTCCTTGGACTGAAATTGTTTATTAGAATGATAGCATTAACTTCTTCTTAGAGTGGATTATGTGAAGTGTTTAAAACTGCTTCCAATATAGTTGGACATGTTTGGAATGGGACAGTAAAGACAAAGAAAAAATGTTTGAAACAGACATTTTGTGGGGAAAAAAATAGACAGGGAAAGTAAGACAGCATTTGTGTAGGGAAAATGATGTAAAAGTGGACATAAACATAAACAAACCTGAATAAAGTCATGCAAAGGATAATAGAGAAGAAGGTATAATTAATGCATTGAAATACGTATGCACAATAAAAACAGCTAAGTATGTTTGTCACTATTACCTTTCTACAAATTGAGCTTCACTTCTCTTCTGGAATATTTTAAAATTATATATATATATATATTATATATATATATCACATATAATTTACATATATAAATATATATATATAAACATTAATATATATTAACTATATATTTTAAAATTTTTTAATGTTTCTTATGGTACAAATTATAAAATTATATATAGTTATAAAATTATAAAACAGGTATATTAATCACTAATATACAAATGTTGTGCAAGAAGTAACTTTAATGGTTGTTGATTTTTATTGAGTAGATTAGGACAGAAAGGCAAAGAGTAGTCTATTTGGAAGAATTCTAGAATATTCCATTGATACTAAAAGACTAAAATTTATGGAATATTTCTAAAGAGGAACAAATCCTACTCACATTACTACAGATGATAGAATTTTTATATAAAATTTTAATTCCTCATATGCCATTTAATTCTCTGTAAGTTTATCACTATTGCAAATACAGCATGTATCTTACAGCAAACAACCAATATCAATAATGGTACAAACCAAAACAGTAATATTTTACTTGGATATGCAGGATCTTAATTTCCTGCTTACTGAAGTTAACTTTGTGATACCCAGAACCTATTCATGATCAATAAATTTTTAATGGACCTGTGCCATCATGGTAAGTTTCTACCAAGTGAATATCTGGTGGACTTTCCCAAGAGACTTCATACCATCATTACACCTACACTTACTCACATTAGCTGTGGTGTAGCTGAATGTAAAATGTCCTAAGCCAAAAGAAAGGCAGATTATCACAGAGTAGTACTGATTTAAGAAGGAAGCACAAGATACAGTGTTACAAACTATCTATCCATTAGAACAAAGAAATAAGAAATATTGGTAAATATCAATTTTATGTTTTCCCTTTTTAGCTCAATTGGAGCATCCCATAGAGAAACTCAAGTTACCCTGAAATTCCACAAAACATTTCCAGTCACCTTTAATGATCTTGCTCAGTTATATCCATTTGAGCTTCAAATGCAATTAATATCTATTGAAAATGCTATGTTCAGTTTGTTTCAATGAGCAATTTCAAATGCATTACATATCTAATCTTCCCAACAACCTAATTAAAGGTAAAATTAAATAATTTGATGAGTGATATCTATGTAGAGGTGAGAAATGACCTCTGGAATAGCAGAATAATGAACACAGAAATTCACTCCTCCAAATAATGACAACACAAGAAAAGTATTGTTAAAAAGGTAATTCTGAACCCTGTACAAGACAAATTCTGTACATGAAAATGAGAGGCATTTATTCAAGAAATGTGAAGGAATATGATTTAAAAAGATATTCTGTGTTTAGCCTATGTATAATATCTTACCCACTCCAGGTTTAGGACACTGAAACAGAATAAAAGATATGGATCTCACAATTTGCCAAAATACGTGAAACAGATAGTTGGCAAAAATCAACACCCATTGATGACCAAAAAAAAAAAAAAAAAATTAACAAACCCAAGATAACAGGAATTCCTCCAGAAAGATAAAGCACATCCACAAAAACCATCCAGCTGATATTGCACCTAGTGGCAAAAGACTGAACATTTTCCCCCTATAAATTAAAGGATGGCAAGGATGTCATTTCTAACCAATTTTATTCCACATTATGCAGAATGTTCTATCCAGGAAAATCAAGTATTATAAGCAGATCAGAAAGCAAAAGGTAAAACTATCTTTATTCATAGATGGTATACTTTTGCATTGAGACAATTCTAAGGGAGTCATAAAAAATAAAGGACAAAAGAATAAAGGAGTTCAGTAAGGATGCCAGATCAAACACAATATTACTAAATGAAAAGACAAGCCACATACTGAGACAAGAAAGTTGCAAATCCTGTATCCGATAAAAGATTGTACCTAGAATTTATAAAGAGCTCTTGCAACTGAGTATGAACAAAAACTAGTCTACCTACATGTTAAAAATGGCAGATGATTTTGAACATATTTTTTGTAAATTAGTAAGCATTTCAAATGATCTCCATGATACTCATGAGTGAAATGAAAAGTAAAACTATGCGATACCATTTTGCAAAGTCTAGAATGACTATAGTTCAGTTTTCTTATGAAAAAAATTGGAAAATTTAGATGGTTGCACTGTTCTGTAAATTTACTTAAAAACTCACTGAAATGTTTACATACTATGAGCAAATCCCCATGCTTTGTAAACTAGGTTTCCACAAAGATTTTTTAAATAGCTGTAATTTGTTAGTCAGCTTGGCCTTATGCAACAGTTTGTGTTTTACACATTTTCTTTAATCTTCAAATCTTTTAAAATATTTATTATTCAGGAGAGGAAGTTGAAGTGCAATGAGGTATTAGTTCTAGTTCTCTGTTTATAAACTAACGAAGGACTTTCAATTTGAATCTACTCGTGAATGTATATTCCTTTACTGTACCCCAGACTCAAAATAACTCCTTGCTTATGCTACCTAATAGACCTAAATGAAATACACTGTATTTCATTATTCTTGTAGCACACCTTGGTGCTCTTCATTCACAGAGTCTCCGTTGCCTCCCTCCAAGATTCATATGTGGAAGCCCCAACTTCCATTACCTCATTACAGAAGTTATTAAAAAGAGCATTGTAGGGTAGGCACTAATCTGATCTGACTGGTTTCTCTATAAATAGAGGAGATCATAAATCACTGTGAGACACTAAGGATACATATACACTTAGGAAAAAAGAAGACCTTATAATGATATTGCAAGAAGGAAAATTTCTGTAAGGAGATGCACCAAGGAGAGAAATTTTGGAGGGAACCATCCTTCCACTGTCTTACTCATGAACTTGAAGCCTCCACAGCTGTGAGAAAGTAATTTTTCATTGTTTTAGTAATCTAATCTGTGATATTTACACACTGTAGTCCCAGCAAACAAATATAGCTTTTAAGGACATAGAATAATCAATCAATGGACAAAGTGAACATTGAAAAGTAATCAGATAAAGATTATTTACCTTGTAATAAATTTATTGAACTATATCTTTCCTTCGAGTGTGCAATTTTCTTTTACTTTGATAGGAGTTGATTACCGCTTTATGAACTATAATGCATATTGAGTCCTGGGCACTCCCAGTGACATATTTTGCTACATAAATATCTTATTTCTTTTCTTATTTCTCTTATTTCTTTTCATTAAAATATAACTTTCTGTTCATTTGTTTGCCTTTTATCTCTAAATGTTTTTTTACAACTGAGTTATAGTTTGGTTGTTTGTATCAGCAGCAAAGAGCGTTAAACTGGATCCAGGATATATTCCTTTAACCATAGCTTAAGTGCTTGAAAGTATAGAGGAAAAAACTCTGGAAAGACACACACACAATGCACATATGCACCCACACACACATACACACACACTCTCATATACTCAAGCACAGATCTTAATCCTCTACTATATACATATTGATTTATCCTATAGACCTCATTTCATAATGTGCCCTGAAAATGAAATCATGTATTTAGTTCCAGTCTGACCTAAGATTTTAATTGTGTCTATAGGCACTAATTTATGTAATATTAATTGATATTTTTCAAAAGTAGCTAATTAACAGATGATCTTTAATATTCCTTTATTAAAAATGGATTATGCATAATAAAAAAAGAAAAGAAGCAAGAAAGAAGGATGGAGGCAAGAAAACACAAATCCCTCAAACCTTTATCTCCTTGCCTAACCACAATGTAGATTTAATTAGCAGAAAGACGACATCCATCAGAGACACTTGAGGAATCACATGATCCATTATGTATCTGATTACATTATTCCTGTAAAAGAGGCTAAATAATTTAAATGTGTTTCAACAAAAATGTATTTTCAATGTGAAACTTATGAGCTGGTTGATAGATTAAAAGCTTCCTAAAGCGGGAAGATTTTTATAAGACACTAATATGAAAATTTAGAGTAAAAGATAACATTTTAGTTTTCCTTTTTATATAGCTAGATTGCTTCATTTTGTCTTGTTTTCATAACAGCCCTGAGTAAATATATACTGCACTATTTGAATGTTTTGGGAGAGGAAATTTAAGAACTGAGTATTATCATTACATTGAAGGCAAACAGCTAAGGCTGTCTTCTTTATGCAATCACTTTTCAAGTCTGAACCTGTCTTGCCCAAGTCCATATTCATACGTACCAACCCAACCTTCATCCTCCACACATTAATGAGTTTATCCCCCTCCAGGCCATAGTCACACTTCAGCCCCTCCTCGAACAGATTCTCCATATTATGTAAAGTATATTGGTAGGTTCGTAGCATTCCCTAATGGAAAGGGATTTGTCTGAGAAAAACTTATTGAAAGCACCTTCAGTAATTGGCCTCTTTGCTAGCAGAGAAGCCAAGGACTAAATAGGAAGAAAAAAACAAACAAACACCCACAGCCATCATGTGGAGCCTGTCAGTAAAGTTCAGCACTGAGGTCAGCAGCGGATCTGGTCAAGTACGGTAAGTGTACCCCTTTAATCTAAGGGAATTTGCTCTGTGGATAAGTAAAACACCATTACTTATCTTGAATAGCATCTAGCACTGTCTACTTGATTTAGTTATTTTTTATCACTTGATTGCATAAACTAATTCAAATTCTCTTTAGATCAGCTTTATACAAAATGGTGTCCCTTTATCACCGTCCAAAGTTTTATGTAGGGTGTCTATGTACCATGCAGATTCCTGGGTCTTGACCCCTTGGGATGCATAAGCTTGTGATTCTCTGTTTGATGGTAAGATTTAAGCTGCATGGGATTCTTAATATTCTTCAGAGAGTAGCAGCATCTTGTGCCCTGGAAGGACATAAATCTTATAACCAAATGTTGCAAAGAGAAAGTTGAGAATTGAAAATCAATATAACAAGGAGATTTCCCTGGGATATTTTAATGGTTGGCCTCTTTGATTTCAGCCTCCAACCATCCAAGAAGGGAATTCTATGATTATTTTCACTTTGCTAATGGTCCATTACCAACAGAATATTGATTTGAGAAAAAGTTTTTGTTTCTTAAAAACATTACTTAGAGCCAAAAGATGTGTATTCTTTCCCTGGATTTGCTGAGTGCAATCCCTGGAGCCCTGGAACCAAAAGTTATTCCTGTGTATCACAGTTCCCGTGTCTGCAAAGTTAACTTTGATAACACTGACCTAGCTTATGCTGCACAGTGCATCAGATCACTTTTCATATTATCACACAGATGATATTTCCTGAGGTTCTTACAAAGATTTAATGAGAGTGCTGTAAAGTAGTTATGTAGTACTCAGTTATGAATTAAAATTGTAATACTATTCCTTTGTACTCTATTTTGTATGGACTAATAAAACTAGTTCTAAATATCAGTTTTAGAGAAAAATTCTGATTTTTCCATTGTTTTCCTGTATTATTTTAAATTATTATTATCATGTAGCTATTTTTTTTGAACCATAATGAAGCACTTTCTCTGAATATACTTGCTTGTTAATTTGACACAATAAGCTTCAATTACTAGAAAGATAAAGTAGACAAGAAATAGAACTATGAAAATAAAACCAGGTTTCACTTCAAACAAATCTTAAGTTATTTCTCCAGAAAATTGGGTACAAAATATCTTTGGTCATAAACATTTGATAATTACCAAAATAATACTATTATCTATATTTTAAAATGCAAAAAGATCACAATGTACAAATATTAGATCATGGGAAAATTCAGTAAATGGAAAAATGATAGTAGGCTAAGGAATTTGATTAGTAGAAAACAAACCTTTCTCATGCACATCCATGGATTACTTTGTAAAATTGGAATAAATTTAAACTGACATTTAAAATATAATGTCTCCCAGAACAGACAATTAATATATTCTGTATTCTGTGGGCTGCCTTATAATACTATAGACATTTGACACTGGTTATGAATTAATGTAGAAAATACTTGTATCACTTTCATATAATCACTTTTGTTTTATTCAATTCCTTTAAAAGAAAATTCCCAGATATACTCTGTTGGTTAAAAACAAAAAATAAAAATAAAAATCAATTTGTTTCTGTTATATATCTTTCTCTTAACTTTACATCTGTTAGTTGGAAGAGGAATTCAGAAAATTAGATGGCTATTCACTCAAGCTGAATGACAAATGTCCTTCAACCAGCTGAGTCTTTCTTATGCCAGATCAGGCAATGTCATAATTAAACAAGTATATTAAACTTACTCCATGAAAATGGCTCATGACAGACTTACCTATCCACTCTTGGGTGCCCCCTAGAATGAAATTCATAATCCTCAACACAAACACGTCTCTAAAAGTGCAAAGAAACAGCTTGTAGGCATAGGTCCTGAATTGTTATCCACATTTAATCAGGCAGAGATCCATCCTCTCAAACTTTTACTAAATGAAAGGGTTGTCTATTTCTAGGGAAAATCTGCCTTATTTGAACTCAATTTTATGAGTCTAAAATCTGCTTGACATTTTTATGTGTTAATTAAATTAAAAGAATATTTTCAAAATATTAATGAGGGCTTTCAATTTAGAGTACGTATATGCAGTTTTCCTCCTTTTTAATGTCTTCATCAACAGACAAATGTTCATTTTCTTAATATTCTTCTATCTGCTACACTGGAGCTGCTTGAAAAAGAAGAATCAGAGAACTGAATATGTTCATTTAATGCGTTAAACCCAAATAAGTAGATCATCATTTGAGACAATCAAAACAGGCAGCAAATGGGTCAGTAATATGGTTCAGGTAGGTTGATATTTTTATGAGGCAATGAGCTTGGCTCAAATTGCACACATTTTCAATAGATTCCTTAAGCACAAAGGTAGCTATCAGGAGTGGGGAGCCATAAGCAATTTGTTCCCGAGCCAAAGGAGAAATTTGGCAAACGAAAGCTATCATCATTCCTGTTACAGCTGACCTAACAGCTGAATGCCAGAATGACTACCCCGTCTGGATACTGGAGACTCTTTTTCTTTCTTTCTTTCTTTCTTTCTTTCTTTCTTTCTTTCTTTCTTTCGTTCTTTCAACAGAGAGCTATGACCACTAATCCCTGTTACTGTGTTGAAATCCTTTCCATATATTGTGCTATTTCTCTAGTAAACAAAACAAAACAAAAATCAGTGCAATTTTGGAAGTACAATAGATAAAATAAACCCAAAGCAAGAATTCAGTCATAAATATAGTAATTTTATGATTATAAAGTTCTGGAGGGAAGAACAAATCTAAATTTAGCTATGATGTATTCCAGAGTGTTCTAATTACCAACTCCAATGGGAAAGGTGTGAACATATTTTTAAAAATCTGAAATGGACATAATTTTGTGTATTGTAAGAAAATTTCTGCTTAGGAACAGATGAGATGTATGATGGTATTGTCATCTGCAGTCATGGAAAATATGGATTAGCTCTCATACTCTCCTCTTAGTCAACCTGAGTGATCACAGAGATATTTGCTTCGCAGTTAAGTAAACGAGCTAATTAACATATTAAAAGTCTGATTTTCTAAAAGGACAATTGAAAAATACATTCCAGAATTAGAAAAATAGATTCATAAGGCAATATCATTTTCAGTCCTTGCAAGACTTGGGAGAAGGTGTTAAATTTTTCCCTTTAAATATACGCTTCAAACTTCCACCAGCACCTCCCACTACTCCAAGTGTTTCCAAAGTATAGTTATCAATACAATACTATACCCATATCAATGAAAATGGGATGCAGAGTCTTTTCATTTTACTTTTTGCCATTTCTTTTTACTTGTTCAATGTTTGTTCAGCAATCTACACCAAAGTCAAACCCTTGCCATTTTTTAAAAATTGGTTTCTTTGTATAAATTTAGATAAATTAATATGATTGTCAAAATACTGTGTTTCAGTAGGGGTAAGTATTTCTAATAGTTACTAAGAAAATTAGTAAGAATGTTTTGTCCTATAAACAAAAAATTTCTAACTAAGCTTATCTATATATTGTCCTACAGAAAAATTCTAACGGAGCTTATCTATATATTGATTGATCTTAACTAATTTTGGCAAAAACAGAACAACAAAAAGCAGGCACTCTATAATCCAGTAAAAAACTCAGATGCCACAGTAAAGTGTGCCATTCTTTTTTTAAATTTTTTTTTTTATTTTAAAGAGCATAAAACAAAAGAAGACAGAACAAAGCAGATCAGAACAGAACAACAGAACACAGCACTTTACAACAAGACAACCAGACATTAAGAGTAGCTGTCATTCTTAATGTTCAGTCTCCACCTGCAAAAAGGAAAGTGGCTACAAAGACCGCAATAGTTTAAGCAGCAATATTTTAGTAAACCAAGAAAAGGCAGCGTGTTAGCCTAGTCTCCTAGCTTTCTTAACTCTGATTAAAAGATATTGCATCGCACTTTGCTGCCTCATAGGCTGCTGTTTATAACTTGCTGTTTTCTCCACCTCCTTTTAATTTCCTTCTGTGTGCTTGGCTAATTGCTTAGGAATACCATTATTAAAATCTAAATTACAACTTGTCCACTAATGCAACAGCCTCTCAATTCTCAAAACATCTGGGCTAAATGTTGCCTCCCTTCCATTTGACTTTAGAGTTTCATGTCCAAGTTATCTCCAAAGAAATACTGACAACAAAATAACTAGACCTACAGTAAGGAGTTGTCAGAGATCTACTTTGCCTAGAAAAAAATTGGATTTTCTTTACTAAACAGATATTTAATTCAATGAAATAGGTTGAGCAACTGTGATTTTGCCTATGTCTTAGAGTATGTATTACCTTTGTGGAAAATGCCAAAGAAGATAATACATTAGATGTTTAATAAAATCTTTCGGGACAGGTATCGTCACATATTCAAAACATAAGCTATTAAGAATAGCAACAGGCACTCTTGGAAGATTGTGCTGTTAGGTGATCAAATAAGTTTAAGATTTCATCCATAACAATTTTCATCAACAATTCTAGGACATAAAATTTATTCAAAGTGTACCTATTCCTATTTTCAACTACTTTACCATTTTAATTGTGTGAATTTGAAAAAAATAGTATGTATCAGACAAGATCTTTATCCATTTGGTATATCTGATTAGAGTTTTGCAAGTTTCATCTGAGTTACTTGTCTTCTAGCAACCCTGAGTTATCTAAAGCAAATGCATACTACTCTTTGGTTAGTGTAGAGTCCATCTTTTAACAATGATACATCTGTGATTGTTTTGACCACATTGTTTTGGAGGTATTCCAATCACTGAATTAATTGCAGTTGATTTTTAGCTGTGTCTCAGATATACCTTCAGATGTGTTAGCTTCTGTTTCCCAGAATATGACATATAATGGATTTTTATATATTGTAATTTCTTTTTTGAGCACTGAGATCATATCATATTTCATGGACTTTTCATTGTTGGGAGTTCAAAAGAAATACTAGGGAGGTTTCAAACTGTTTGGGAAGCACCCATTGTCAAAAAATAGTAGTGGGTCTTAGGCTTAGCACATTATTAAGTATATATATGATTTTATCTAAAAGAAAGGAACAGAAAACATAGAAGAGTAGGGAAGTGGAGTGAATTCATCCCACATCTGGCTCCTTGCTCTCACTAGCTGATCACCATTGGGCACAATATTCTATCTACTTGTATTAGGGCCTTACTTAGAAAGACCAATGAGTGGGACTAAATACAGCAAATTTGAAGGTTCCAAGATCCAATGTATTATCATTGTTTTATTCCTTTGTTATCTTGTTTTCGCACTCACTCAAAAGGAAATCACCTGTGTTGTTTATTTTTTTAAAAAAAAAGTTTGGTGAGGGATTCTATAAAATTCCTCTTATTTGCATATAAAAACTTCAAAATGATACTT
>PVJX010017209.1:0-38357 GCA_004027295.1 Dolichotis patagonum | reverse complement strand
GCAAAGCCCACCCAGGCCTTGGCTGGGTGGCCACGTCCACAGCATGGCACTGAGAGGGGTCCGGAGTGAGGCCTGGAGACACAGCTATGGGTGCATCTGATTCTGGGGAACACAGGTCCCCAGGGACCCTGAGCCCTGAGCCAGCTCACCCCTTGGGGGTAGGGGGAGGAGAGGAAGGGAGCTAGCTGGGCCAGGTAGGGTGCCGCATGCCTGTAACCTCAGGATTCCCGGAAACAGACAGAAGATCCCAAGGTTCAAACCCAGCCTGGGCAACGGAGTGAGACCTTGTCTCAGAATTAAAGAGAAATAAAATAGAGGGGCTGAGGCTGTCCCCATGGCCTCTGAGTCTGCGCAGGTGGCCTCCCTCCTTCCCGCATGCCCGCCCCCACCGGCCCAGCCTTCCAGGCCTTCTCCTCCCAGGGTTTACCAGCCTGGTCTCGGTCCCTGTCCCTAGTCCCTTGCCAAGTTCTGCCCGGCTCCCTGCCCCTCTGTCCTCTTGCAGCAGCAGCCAGTGGCGGCCTGGCTGCTGCCCAAGGCCCCACGCCCAGCACCAGGACCCTTCCCATCTTGGGCAGCAAAACCCACTCGCCTCCTGAAAGCCCCCTTGGAAGTTCGTCAGGCTGTCTCTGTCCCCCCCTGGTGACAACAATAACCCAAGACCGGTGTGGTGGCCCATGCCGGTAATCCCAGCATTTGGGAGACTGAGACAGGAGGATTACTGAGAAAGTAGCTCAAAAGTAAAAGCAGCAGGGGACCCATGGGAGCTTTTATTTTTTCTGTGGTGGGGAGTAGGGGGCAGACAGGGTCTCACTGTGTAGCCCAAACTGGCCTTGAACTCGTGGCGATCCTCCTGCCTCAGCCTCTTGAATCCTGGGATTTCAGGCATCTGCCGCCATGCCCAGTTCCTCTGTGGGCTTTAAAGTGGGGACATGAACCCCAGAGCAGCCACCAGAGAAGCAGGTTCTGAGGCTTCTAGAAGCTCACAAATAGGAGGAGCGGAGGGGGGAGTGTTTCCAGCATCTTCCCTGGTGGGGGACCGGCCATGGCCACTGGGACCCACTGCCTCAGACAACAAGTTCTAGGGAAGCAAAACTTCCACAGCAGACACAGTAATGGCCTTGTTAATGCGATCAATAATTCACGGTATTTTGTGCTGGTGCAGCCCATTACGCCTTTCAAAGCATATCCACCTCCAAGGCTCTCCTCTCTGTGTTGGAGGGGGCTGTGTTCCGCTCTAAACTGCCACGCCCCCAGGCCCTCGGGCAGGGTGGGGGGAAGCCACCCATGCGACCAGCTCAGGCAGCCACCTTTGTGTCCACCCCGCGCCCCCCCCCCCGTGGGCCAGTGACACCCGAGGGCAGCCTTAACCTGCAGCCATGCCGGTGATCCACTGGGCCCACACAGCCTGGGGGGGGGGGTGAGCTGAGCCTCCTCTGGAGGGAGCAGAACTGGTTTTACAAGGGCAGAGGCCAAGAGACTGGAGGAGAAGGCAGAGCAGGGAGAGAAAGGGGAGCAGAAGCCAGGGTGCAGGGGAGAGGCCCCCGAGGGGCATGGAGGAGCCCACGAGGGGCGCCAGAGCACACAATGGCTCTAGCAGAAGGCAGCCAGAAGCCTGAGCAGTAGAATAGCAGCGGACCCCACCGGGCGTTTCCGGTCCTGATTGGACCCCCTGAGAAAACAGCTCCCCAGTCGGAGCAGAGAGGTCTCAGTTCCTTAAAACAGGCACACTCCACCCCCAGGGCCCTGGGGGAGGCAGTCCTGATCCTCTCAGCGGGGTTCCCCTCTGTGGGCCCCAGGGGACCCTGCAGGGGCAGAGCATAGGAAGGCCCTGCTGCAGTGTGGCGACTTCGGTCAGGATGCCACCTGCTTCGGCCTGATGGTTCAGGGCTTTGGCCCAGGACAGGTGGCCACCGCCTTGGTTCGCGTGAGTTCCCCCAGTTCGTGTGTTGGTAACTCAATCTCCACCAACAGGGGAACCCTTCAGAGGGGATTTGATCGTGGAAGATCTGCCCTTATGAATGATTTATAGCATTATCTTGTTTTCCGTTTTGACTTTTGAGACAGGCTCTCACTATGCAGTCCAGGCTGGCCTTAATCTCACTATGTAGTCCAGAGTGCAGTGTTCCTCCTGCCTCAGCCTCCTGAGGTGCCACCACACCTCACTATGTCATTATTTTGAGAAGTGGGTTCCAGTAGAATAGAAAAATTCAGCTTCCTCCTTCCCTTTCTTCCTTCCTCCCTGTTTCTTTCTTTTTCTTGCCATACCAGGGCTTAAACTCAGGGTTTCTACACTGAGCTACCCTCCCATTCTGAGATAGGGTCTCCCTATGTTGTCCAAACTGTCTTCAAACTTGTGAGCATCCTGCCTCAGCCTCGCAAGCAGGCAGGGTTACAAGCATGTACCAGTGCACACAGCTAGATTTTCTTATTTCAATCCAATGTCCTATGAAAGAAATGCCAATAGCCTCCATTTGCTAATGAAGGAGAAGAGCTGTTAAATTAATACACTGTCGGGCCGGGGATTTAGCTCAGTGGCTTAAGTGCCTGCCTGGCAAGCACGAGGTCATGAGTTCAATCCCCAGTACCAAAAAAAAAAAATTAATACACTGTCCAACACTGGGTTAGTAAAGGGTGTGGTTGGGATGAGAATCCAGGGCCACCTAACTCCAAGGGTTTTGTTTTTTCTTCTGGATCATTCTGCCTGGCATGAGCATTAAAAGATGTTTCTACCCTTACCTTGCCAAAGCCCCAACACTCTCCCAACTTAGCCATATCAAAGGGCCTTTAATGCTTTCTAGCTCAAACTCATTGTCCTGTGGACAAAGAAGCAGAATCCAAGCATCCATTCAATGGATAAAGAAACCTGGTATATCCGTACAATGGAATATTATTTGGCTACCAAAAGGAACAAAGCAGCCATACGAGCCACACCACGGATGAGCGTTGAGCAGATGAGACTCGGGGAAAGAAGGCGGGTGCAACAGAGCAAAATTGTATGTTACTACTTATCTAGTGTCCAGCAAAGGCAAATCCACAGAAAGAAGCTGACCATTTGGCAGGTACGGGTGCAGCAGGGAGAGGAGCAGCTGCTAGGGGACACGGGGTTTCTTTTAGGGTAAAGAGCATATTCAGGAGGAAGAGGTGATGGTTGGACTACTCTGAATATACCCTCGGACTGTACTTCTGTTTTGATTGAATTGAGGGGTTGATTGACTGATTGCAGGGTGGGTGATGAAACCTTTTCACAGAGCCACATCTCCCCCCCCCCTTTTATGTTTTATTTTGAGACTCACTAAATTGCTAAATTGCCCAGGCTGGGCTCAAACTTGTGATGCTCCTGCCTCAGTTTCCCAGAGTACAGGAATTACAGGTGTGTGCCAACACGCCCCACCTGAATTGTACTTTGAAAAGGTGAGTTTCCTGGCACGTGAAGTCTACACTCGCAAATCTGCTCTGAGGGCTTGTAGTGTGCCAGTAGGTAAGCTGAGCACTTCCGGAGCCGGAGCTCAGGTCCCAGGCTTTGGGGCCAGCGGGAGCAGGAGGAGTTTGAACCTCGATTTCTTGGAGGAAGGTAAGGAGGAAGTAGGGAGCCTGGGGACAGGTGCTCCAGGGGTGTCTCTCCTGAGGGGCCATGCCGGAATCAGAGAGGAGAGCAGCCCTGACAGGACAAAAACCAACTCCCCTGAGCCTGTGCCCAGGTGGGAAAGGCCCCCTGTAACCAGCCAAGCCAGGTCAGGACAGGGAGCCAGACATTGCCCATAGGTGGCTCTCTGGGGCCCTCGGGCAAAGGGAAGCGCTGGAACCTTAAGCAGGAGATGACCTTAAGCAGTTTCTAGAAAATGGGGTGGAGCAAGGCAAAAGGAGCTCCCAGGGGGGATCAGAAGGTGGAGCCATCAGCTGGAGCCAGAGAAGCAGATTCTCGAGAGCAGCTTCTGTCCTCCTGAGGCCGGGCGCATGGTGGAATGGAGAGGGGCAGAAAGCAACACACCTGTACAATATGTCCAAGGAGCTATTGGCAGGAAAGAAGAAGGAAGAAAGGAAGGAAGGAAGGAAGGAAGGAAGGAAGGAAGGAGGAAGGAAGGAGAGTGTGAGACACAGGCAGCTCTGGTGGCACATGTCTGTAATCCGGGCAATCTGGGATGCTGAGGCAGGAGGATTCCAAGTTCGAGGTCAGCCTAGGAAATTTAGTGAGACATAGCTCAGTGGTAGATCACCCCTGGGTTCAACTCCCCAACTGCCAGTACCGCCAAAAGAAAAAAAAGAAAGAGGAGGAGGAAAAGGAGATATGGCTGGGGATATAGTTTAGTGC
The DNA here is from genome assembly GCA_004027295.1 of Dolichotis patagonum. NCBI lineage: Eukaryota > Metazoa > Chordata > Mammalia > Rodentia > Caviidae > Dolichotis > Dolichotis patagonum. Next base: position 34,048 of record PVJX010017209.1, on the reverse strand, counting down.
TAGAGTCCTGGGTTCAATCACAGTGTTGTTTGTTTGTTTCTGCACCAGGAATCGAACTTAGGACGTCATGCTTGCCAGACAGGCACTATGCCATTGAGCTAAATCCCCAGCCCCTCACACTGTTACAAATGTTATTTTCCTCCTTTCATCCTGCATTACACCATCATGGGTCAGGTTTTAACACTCATAGACTTTGTCACTGACCAAGGTATTTTCTACTTTTCTTTTCTGAAGACTCAGCGGCTTGAAAGATGCCATGTGCATGCATTCTGGGGAATGTCACATTCGATACGGCCTCCGGGCGGCCTGACTGCTTTATTTATGATTCCTGGCACTTTCCCTTGGAGACCTCTCAGAATAGCTTCTGACCCTGAGCACTCACAGAAACGGTGAAACCGAAGCTTCCCGTGCAGCCCTGGTCCAGGCAGCTGAGCGGACCAGCCTGTGTCCCCACCCTCCTGAGTCTCGGGTGGCAGAGCCCTCGGAGATAGCAGAGCCGCAGTCGGCCATGCACTTCCTTCACGTCCTGCTGGTAACGCTCGCTGATTTCCAGAAATCCCCTCACAATCGATAGGAGTTGTGCGAACGCTGCTGGAGGCCAAGTTTGGGCCATTTGCTTTTCACTAACTTCTCTCTGCCCCTTTAAAAGTGTTTGGTTCTATCATAAAAGTTTTTGGTTCAAATCAATGTCCTGACTTATTTATTCTTTGGAAGTCTCATTTATCTCTCTCAGCGTCCTGCCACTTCAGTTTGATTGCTTGTGTTGAACTTTCTGTGCAGAGAAAAGGGATTAAAGAAGTATTTGTTGCAATTCATATATGTGAGTGAATTTACACATGTATAAATGTGTGTGTGTGAGAGAGAAAGAGAGGGAGAGAGAGATGAGAAATGAAAGATCTGTGAATCTGAAATCAAACAAGCCAGGCATGGTGGCACACAGCTGCAATCCCAACACTCAGGAGGCTGAGGCAGGCAGATTGTTGCAAAATCGAGACCATCCTGAGCTACAATGTGAGCTCAAGTCCAGCCTGAACCGCACAGCAAGACCTTGCCTCAAAAAGACCAAAAAAAAAAAAAAAAAGAAAGGAAGAAGAAAGAAAGAAAGAAAGAAAGAAGAAAGAAAAAATAAAGAAAGAAAGAAGAAAGAAAGAAAGAAAGAAAGAAAGAAAGAAAGAAAGAAAGAAAAGAAAGAAAGAAAGAAATCAAACAGATATAGGCAAAAAGGATGGTTCCATTCCATTCAAGCTGGTGATTTTGGGCAGTCACCTCTTGGAGCTGTGTGCACAGCTGTAAGGCAGGGTTGTAGTTATGCATCTAAGAGAGATGGACATGTGGCCATACACAAATGTGGCATGAATTTTCATGGAAGCATTTTTATTTTATTTTATTTTATTTTATTATTTTACTTTTGAGACAGTGTCTTGCTATGCAATTCGGGCTGGCCACCAACTCCCTTTGTAACTCAGGCTGGCCTCGAACTCACAGCAATCCCTCCACCTCAGCCTCCCAAGTCCTGAGATTCCAGGCATGCACCACCACACCCAGCTGGAAGCATATTTCTTGGAAGCCCAAATCTAGAAGCTATTCCATGAACTGATGAATGAAAAAATAAATACAGTATATCCCACCATGGAATATTACTTGGTCATAAAAAGAGATAGAGGATTGATTTATGCTCCAACATGGAAAAATTTTAACAATACTATGCTAAGTAAAAGAAGTCAGACACAAAAGACTATAATCTATGACTTTCCCAGGGCTGCTATGGGCAAGCCGCATAAACTATGTAGCACTTATGGTTTATACCACGATGTTTTCCAGAGCTTTCATGGGGTCACAGGCGGGGCTTTTGGAAGGTGACTAGATTATCGGGGTTTATAGATGACTTGTTAGGGTCTGGTTGGAAAAGGTGGGTCGCTGGGAGCGTAGCATGGAAAGGTTTATCTCCTTCCTTAGCTCCCCTCTCAACCCTGTTTCTGGTCCTGCGTGCCTTGAGCAGCTCTCCTCTGCCCGGCCCTTCTCCCTCACTGTCCTGCCTTGGAGCTGAGCTGTGAGCCAAAACAAACCATTCCTCCTTGAAGCTGCAGGTGTGCGTACTGTGTCTCAGTGACAAGGAAAGCAAAAGAAGCTTACTGCCTCCCCATGCAGGGGCAAGGCGTCCAAGAGCAAGGTGTGCTCCGAGCTGGTTCCTTCTGCGACAGGAAGAGGCTGTTCCAGGCCTGTGCCTGATTTCCGGCGCCCCATCTCTGGCCTGCCTGGTTGGGGGACGTCACTCTGCAGTCTGAATCCATCTGCGCCTGTGCTCTCCCTGTCTGTACATCTCTGTGCCCAAAGTTCCTCTTTTCACAAGGATATCAGTCATCCAGAATGAGAGCCCTGATGTCACTGTTTTAACAAAGTGCATCTGTAATGATACTATTTTCAAGTAAGGTCACATTTGGAGACCCTGGGGATTAGGGCTTAAGCACATGTTGGTGGGGGGACACAATTCAACCCATACTCCCATGTGTCTTGTGATTTCATTTACATAAAATGTTTGCAATAGGGAAATCCAGAGAGACAGAAGGTGGATTAGTGGTTGCCAGAAGCTAGGAGGAAAGAGGAAGTTTGCGAGAACTTCTAATAAGGAGACTTGTTGTTGTTGTTTGAAAATGCTATGAAGGCAGGTGCAGTGGCACACATCTGTAATCTCAGCACTCATGGGAGGCTGAAGCAGGAGGATCACCATGTGTTCGAGGCCAACCTGGGCTCCATAGTGAGTTCAAGGCCAGGCTGAACTACATACTGAGACCCTGTCTCAAAACCAAAAAAAAAGTTATGAAATTAGAACAAGTCGGTAAACATAACAAAACCCAATGAATTGTATACTTTAAATGCTGGACAAACTATATGGTCTGTAAATTATGTTTCAATGCAGCTATATTTTTTCAAGAAGCACCATGCTTGCCACATTTTTGCCTTCATGCTTGCCACATTTTTGCCTTAATAGGACTGTGCAGACTTGGAAAAGTCTGCAAAAGACAGAAAAAATTGTAACCTTTGGACTGTGATTCTTAAACACCTTTGGTATTTGCTCTGTGCATTCCACCCTAACTACATGGTGCATTCTCCGTTCATTCCAAACCTTTCTAAAGTAATAAGGAAAATTCTTGCCTGCCTTAAAAGCTGGCTTAAACAACTGCTGCAAGTTCACTCTCATGTTACTTAGGAAAACACCCCTAAACCTGCCCTGTGATTCCTGTAAAATCTTCTCTCCTCTCAGAGCAGAATTTATCACAGAATTCATCTTGGTGCTTCTGGCCTTTGCATTTTAAGAGACCGCTTCCCTGCTACTCCCCTTGTCTGGGCCTCTGCCCTTGTTGGATCGTGGCTAGCTCTTTCCCCCGAGGCCACATAAACTTTTATGAAACAGTGGAGATTCCAGAGGCTGACAAAAATCCTTGGCTGTCCTGAACTGAGATGCCTCTCTGCGGCTCTGCTTGTTGTTAAGGCACAGTGGGGAGCAGTGGGGAGCATGGCGGGGAGCTGCCAGAGCTCTGGAATCTCTTGAGGTGTCACGGAAACAATGAGTACCCTTCTCTGATGCATGCACTTGTCTCATCCCTGGTGCCTGCTCCAGATTGAACTGTCAGAGCGGGAGATCTCTTCTGGGTCAGCGATTACTAGGCATGAACTGTCTGTGGATGAGTAGATTGTAAAGGGTTGTAGGCTGTTGGCAAATCCTAATTTATAAATCTCTCCAATATCCTCTTCTATCTGCCAGCCACACTCTCAGTTTTGGGGCCTTGCTAAACTAAGTTCCCTCCCCGACCCTTGCGCTATGTCTTTGGCTGAGTTTATTAACTCGCTGGGGCTCAGTTGCTTCAACTTTGAAAAGGGGGTAGCGATCTTCTGCTCATAAGATGTTGGCTCCCTCTCCCCATGAAGGCTCCATCCCTGAAAGAAAGCAGCTTTGCACTGAGAACTAAGAGACAGACAGAGGGAAGAGCACAGCACGTGGGTTCTGACTCCCCTGTGCTGACATCTCAGCCCCGTGTGTGACCTTGGGCAGACTCGTCCCACCTGCATCTTCCGATGCCATGCGGTTGGTGAGGGACAATGGGATTGGGGGAAAGAAACAGCCTAGAAACTTAATGGAGCAGTGTCCCTGGGAAGCTCTTGTCCTTACTGCCTTCTGAGTGACCGTAGGACAGATGCCAGTCACCACACCCCACACCCAGCTCCTGCTCTATCTCGCTAATCCAAGACCAGGGCAGGCTTCCCAGTCTTGGGTGGGCAGGCTCCAAACCCCTGTCTGCAACCCCTATTATCTCCTCCTCTATCTCTCAGAACATTTGCTAACCCAAGGCAGCATCAGAGTCTTCTGGTCAACCTGCTTGCTGTGGGCAGGGTACTTCAGGGGACCGAGAGGATCCCACTAATCATCCTTTTGTTGGCCACTCAGGGCTGGGGCAAGTTCCTGTGGTCCTCTGTTGCCATAAGTGCCTCATTGGTAAAGTCCACAAAGATCACAGTACCTGCCTCGGTGGCGGCTGTGCAGATTAGAGAGAGACGCCATCATCACGTTTAAAGAAGGTTTAGCCAAGCCTGGCACATGGTGAGCACTCAATAAATATTTGATATTATCACTGCTTATTCATTCATTGTTCCCCCAGCAGCCGCTCCCAGGACACCTCCTGTCTGTAACCACTAAGGACACTGTGAACCAGGGACCCCACAGTCTGGGAGATAGGCAGACCAGACCACAGGTGGCTACTGCACCGGGGATGGCGGAGGGTGTGGTGCTGCGAGCTGCTGTCCCGGTATTAAGAGAGGCTGGGCCTGTGGGTCTAGAAGAAAATGTTCCAGTGGGTCTTGCAGGATGTGCAGGATCTTGTTGCTCATGGAGAAGAAGCCCAGAAACGGTAAGGGACAGCACGGATGCCAGGGGAGTGCAGGATACATCCAGACAAGCTTAGCAGCCCGGATACAGCTTCCCCTGACCCATCCCACTCATATGGAACCTGCCAGAGGCATCTGTGACTGTCAGACTGCAGGTGTCCATTGGCCTGAGCCAGGGCCATGACACCACCATCCAGGAGCAGGCACCCCACAGCCGCCCTTGATCAATGGGTGCAGTTGGAGGCAAATACCCAGCATCCCTCCCCGGCAGGACGGGGCCCACTCCTGAAGGCACCCTACACTGGTACTCATGCCCCAGTATGCCCTTTGGACCCCTCACCTTTTCTCAGGGTCTGCTTCCCAGGAGTCTGTGTGCCCCTCCTAGGACACTTGGGTGTCCACAGCCCCTCTGTTGGCCAATCTCTGCCACTTGACCCATTTTCAACAGTTCCTGAGCCTTAAGTTGGCTCATGCATCTACAAAGTGCAGAAGGTGGTCTCTGGCTGAGGCAGGCGGCTCCTAGTCAGTCAGGGCCAACCTGGACTACACAATGAGACCCTGTCTCAGAAAGAAAGGGAGGACCAAGCTCATGTGTCTGTAATCCCAGCACTCAGGAGGCCGAGGCAGGAGGATGGCTTCAAGTTGGAGGCCAGCCTAGGCTATGAAGTGAGTCCAAGATCAGCCTGAACTGCATAATGAGAACCTGTATCAAAAAGGAAGAGAGAGAGAAGATAAAAGAAATAAAATTGTCCCTGAAGTACATAGAAGGGAAACATTTTCATATTCTAATCACAGTTAGAGAACTGGTTGACAATTAATGGGATATTTTAAAATAGCTAGCAGAGAGGATTTTGAATGTTGCAATATACATAAAAAGATAAATGTCTTAGGTGACAGATTTGCCAGTTACCCTGATCAGGTCATTACACACTTGTATACAGGTATTGAAATGTCATACAGTACCCCATAAATATGTACAAGTACTATGTATCAGTTAAAAATAAAAATCTAAGGGCAGGCATGGAGGCTCACACTTGTAATCCCAGCACTCAGGAGGCCGAGGCAGAAGGATTGTAAAATTGAGGCTGCTCTGGGTTATTTAGGGAGTTCAAGTCTAGCCTGGATGACATAGTAAGACCCTGACTAAAACAAAACAAAGCAAAAACATATTTTAAAAGAAAACAAAAGAACCAGGCACAGTGTCATGCGCCTGTAATCCCAGAATTTGGGAGACTGACGCACAAGGATCGCCCTGAGTTAGAGGCCATCCTGGGCTACCTAGTGAGACCTTCTATCAAAAAACAACAGAAAAAAAGACAGAGAGAAGAAAAGAAAAAGAAAATAGCCCTGTGAGAAGCTATCTGAGATGGTATCAAGACATCAGTGAAAAGAGAAAAATTTGAAAAGGAAGGCATTGGCATGTATGGTGGCATAGGCCTGTAACCCTAGCGCTCTGGGAAGCTGAGGCAGGAAGATCACAAACTAAAGCCTAGTCTGGAAAATTTCACAACTTACAAGATCCTATGTCAAACAACACAAAAACTTCCTTTTCTTTTCTTTTTTTTTTTCTTTAGACAGGGTCTCACTATGCAGTTCAGTCTGGCCTTAGAGCTTACTTTGTAGCCTAGGCTGGTCTCCAACTTGCAACAACCTTCCAGCCTCAGCCTCCCCAGTGCTGAAATTACAGGTATGCAAAAAAAAACCTTATTTCTAAAAGGTCTGGAAATATAACTAGTGGGCTCAATCTCCTTTGCCACCAAAAAGAAAAAAGAAGAGGAAGATGAGGGGGAAGAAGACAGGAGAGAGCCCCTGTGGCTGGGGTGCACTTACGGCCAAGCACTCACCTATCATGCATGCAGCCCTGCGTTCAGTCTGTGTAACACAGAAAAAGAAGGAGAAAAAAATGTGGTGCCTTGGGTGCCAGGGTGGCATCACAGAGAGGTAGGGACTGAAAGCCCAAGGGACCGGGAGGGCTGGGGCCAGCATTTACGCAAGGCTCCTGGAACGCCATAGGTAATGGGGAGCCCAGAAGGGTTTAGTGCATCAGAGGGACAGGAGTCATCTCTGTGTGAGAAACACACCCTGGGCTCAAATGCAGGGCAACCTGGCCGGGGCCGAGGAAGGGGGCCAGGCCGGTTGAGGGATGAAACAGCTGAGCCCCAGCCCAGCTGGTGGGGCTGCTCGCAGGCGCCCCCCGCCGCCCTCCCAGCTCTGGAGGGCCGCCTTCTCATAAAAGCTCTCTCTCTGGACGCTTCCTGCCTTCCCACCCTTCCTTTCAGACCTGTTTCCTGCTTGGCCTCCAAACCGATTCTCATTCCTCCCACCGTCGTCTCCCATTATCTCTGCCTTCTGAGTGTTTGCTTTGGCTCTGGCCGTCTCCTGTCTGCTCTGCGCTGCGGTTAGCAGTGGATACTCAGCAAAAACCCTCCTTCCTGCAGGGCAGCCGGACCCATCGGCAGGGATTGTCTTCTTTCTACTTTAAGTAAACGGAATTGAAGCAACCTTGGCCTTGGAAGGCAGACTTTGTCTTCTAACAACTTGCCTTCAAAACCACAAATGCATTTGGTCTTGATCTGAGGTGGTTCTTGCCTGCCGTCTTGGCAACCTCAGGGACAGTATAAGGTAGCCTTTGGCAGCTTCAGGATTTCACAGCGGATGCTGCGCTTTTGTGAAAAGTCAATTTGTCTGCAAACCAATCGAGAGGGCAAAGACAGCACAGTGCTGTGTCTGTTCAACAAAAGTCTGTGAACCAGGCCTGGAGCTATCTACCCAGGAGCCAGGAAATAAGTCACTCAGGGGACTCTTCCTGTCTCAGCCTCCTGAGTGCTGGAATTACAGGTGCGTGCCACCTGGCTTGACCCTAGCATTGCATAGTACTGGAGCTGTGCAACCTTGGACAAGTTATTGATCCTGCCAGCCTCAGTTTCCCCATCTACAAAACAGGGATAAAGAGAGTCTTGTTCTTCCCTTAGAAAGTTGTTCTGGGGATTAAATAAGGGATGCACAAGAAGAGATTAGCACTGAACTTGGAGAAGGAAGCACTAAGTGCGCTTTTTATTTATTTATTTTTATTTTATTTTAAAGGGGGTAAAATTAAACACAACAAAACAGAACAGAATGGGACATAAGAAAGCATAAATTTCAAAGCTAGACAACCAGAGATCTTTACTATCTGTCATATTGTCTCTTGTTTTCTTCCAAATGGTTGTCCATATCTTTGCATATGGGGAGCTCATACTAAATAACATAGCCAATCTTTTCACAAGATGTGTAGTTCACTGGCTCCCACTTGCTGGGGGGCAGTGGACACGGGACAGGGGACAGAATGACATGAGATGCTCGATTCTCAGCCTGAGCGCCGGCAGGCTCACAGCTGCCCCCAGAGAGAGGAAGAGCTCCTTGTTCTCCCGGCACCCCAAGTCAACTGCATGGTGCAGGTCCTGAGGCGCCAGGGTCTCTCCCCTGCAGGCCCCCGAAAGTCCGCCATACTCACCTGCTATTTCTGTCTGATGAATTGACCATTACATTTCCAAAGTTCTGAAATGGCCAAAGGACCACAGAAAGAATTCTCTTTAGGCTCCTGTTTGAAACCAGCAGCTATAGCAATCTGCTGGCCTTGCTTCAGGGCCATTCAGCGCACTTTTTAGAAAATTCTTGGGCTAGTGGCATAACTCAAGGGCAAAGTGCTTGCCTTGCATGCAGGGCAGCCCTGGACTCCATCCTCAGCACTGAAGGAAACAAAACAAAACAAAACAAAACACCAGCCTCAAATTCTTCAGCATATTCACACAACTGTGAATCCGATCACCACTATTTGCAAAATATTTTCAGTGCCCTAAAGAAACCAAAAGCCCATCAGCAATCCCTCCCTCCAAACCCCCCTGCTTCAGGAAACCACGAATCAGCCCTCGATGGATAGGCTGTGCCTATGCTGGGTGGACACTTCATAGAACCGGAATCATACACTTGTGACCTTTGGGGTCCAGCTTTTTTACTTAGCAGAATGTTTGCAGGGCTCACCCTAGTAGCAGCCCAGCTCTGTGCCGCATCCCTTTTTGTGGCTGAATAGTACTCTGTGGTGTGGATATACCACATTTCATTCATGCCTCGGTCCCTTGAGGGGCCTGTGGGTTGTTTCCACCTCTTGACCATTATGAATAGTGTTGTTTTGAGGGAGTGTTTGAGTGGAAGCTTTCGTGCAGCCATATGTTTTCATTTCTTTCGGGAGTGCACCTGGGCGTGCGGCTGCAGCATCATATGGTAATGCTATGTTTAACTTTGGGCAGATCTGCCAGACCGTTTTTTCCAAAGCGGCGCCGCCAGCTATTCTTGACTCTAGTTCTCAAAACACTTTCCCACATGTGCCTTCGCTCCATAGCTCCAAGGGGAGCTATTAGAGCACTAGAAGGAAAAGCGCTGTACCCAAAGTCCTGGGGCAAGTCAGCGACCTGAGTCAAGAACCTCAGGCCCTGGCGTCACCTTGTTGTCCCAGGCAGCTGCAGTTTTTATCCTGTTGCAGACGGGTCTCAGCAGCTCTGGAAGATAAACAGGGACAGCTCTGGCAGTGGGGCCTGGTGCCTGGGCCTCAGGACAGAGGCAGGTAGGTTCTACAGATGACTGTGCTGTCCCAGGTCGTAGGCAAGGTTTCCGGGGTGGAGGGAGCCCTGGAAAGACCCTTTCCAGTGTGCACTTGTGCCAGGATTGGAGCCCAGCCTTGGGTCCCTGCCCCCCGGTGGGCTCAGTTCCTCACACACTCTGAATTCTTCTTTTGCAATCCTGCTGTTCATCTGTCCTCTTGCCCACATCAGCATCTGTTTACTGCCAAGCTCCCAAGCCCCTCTGCTGCTGTGCCAAAATGACCTTGAAGTGCAGTTAACCTTGCTGAATCTTTCTCCGTGGCACCTCTATGCCATAGGTGCTTGCAGAAAGAATACCGGACAGGGATTCAGTGCCTTAAGTCAGTAGTCAGGCCTAGTGTGTAATGAGGCGCCGTCTTTTCTTTCCTAGATCTGTGACCTTGAACAAGTTGCTTTGTGTCTCTGAGCCTTTTCTTCATACATTGAAGGGTGGAGGTGCATGCAGTGTGGACCACAGGAGCTGCACACAATAAAGGCTGGCTATGATTATTATTCCTTCTGCAGGTTCCAGGAGATTGTCAGGCATGTAGCAAGAAGCAAGTGCTAAGCACATAGCAGCCACGGTTGTCAACAACACGGTGTGGCTCACTGGTGTGGGGCTGAGAACCTGAAGGAAAAGGGCCATGATTATTTCCCAGAGTACCAATGAGAACACAAGGGAACTCCAAAGAGACCAGTAGTCTGAGCAAGGCAAGCCACAGGGTGCTAGGAACTTTGAGACAGAGCCAAGAGATTAGTGAGGCCACCGCCAAGAACAGAATGAGCCTCCAGCCTGCAGCAGGGCCTCCGAGGGCCGGAGGATATTTGTGCACTTGCGCACCCCCAGTTTGGTATGTGAGCCAGCCTTTGGATAAGCATAAGTACTACATTTCCTTGCTTCCTTCCTTCCTTTCTTCTTTTTTTGTACTGGGAATTGAACTTGGGACCTTGTGCTTGCCAGGCAGGCGCTTGTGCCACTGAGCATTATCCCTGACCCCTTCCTTCCTTCCCTCCCTCTCTCCCATTTCTCTTTCTTTCTTTCTTTCAGTAAAAATAGACTCCTGTGATATGTACCACTTGTGACCTATTTTTGAAAATGTATCAGAACTGTGCTCCTGTCATTAAGATCCCCTTTTCACCACTGCTAAATGACTTTATAGTATTCTCTCATATGAATGGAACATAATTTATTTAAGTAATTTTCTATTCTTGGATATTTAAGTGGTTTCCAATTTTTCAGAATCATAAGCATCTTCCAAATGATTATCTTTGTGGCTGAAACTCTGTGCACAACCTTAATTATGTTCTTGGGACAAATTTCTAGAAAAGAAATTGCTAGGATAAAGGGTATGTAGATTTTAAAGAATTTTGATACATATTGTCAAATTGCTCCTCGAAGGCTTGTGCAGGCTTATGTGCTTAGCAGCAAAAGATGAGCTGCCTGTTTTCTAGCATTTGTGCTAACATTGGCTATAATTTTTTTCTTTGTGAATCTTTTTATTTTATTTTTATTTTTTTGAATCTTTTTATTTTAAAGAGAAACAAGAGAAGCAAACAAACCATCAAAAAATGACAACAAAAGCAAAATGATAACAACAGACAATAGCAATATAGGATTTCAAAACAAGATGCTGGGAATTTAACAATGGTTGTTATATTACATGTTGTTATCTTCAAACGGGTTGTTCAGGTTTTCTATGTGAATTTGATAACGACCAGAATTCACGAATTTAAGTTATCTGATACGTGAGCTGGAAGTGATCATGACGGAATCTATCACGGGCTTGTTGTGACAATCAAACCACATAATGGATGGTGATATGCTTAAAAAGGAAACACGACTTACAGTCAAGAAGCTGTGTGAGTCAAGGCTGAAAAGGTAGTCATAAGCCGGCTTTATAAAGGGCTTTGTCTATTTTCCCTTTAACTACAAAATTAATATCTACCCATAAACACGGAAACAATCTGTAACTCTCCTGGCACAGAGGAGAACTTCTTTACGCCACACTCCCCAGAGGTTAGATGTGTATCTCCCTAGATAGATCCTTCTGTATGCCCTTACAGATTGTGTGTGCACATATGTATACACAGCCATGCAGAGTGTTGTTTTGCAAATGGAGTCTCATGTCAGATTTCACTTTTACCTCAGCACATACAGACCCACCTTATTCTTGCAACATCTGCTGAGAGTCTATAGCTGGGAAAAGCATCATGTGCTTACCCTTTCCCCACACGATGCAGTAACAGTTCATCCCTGTACCCATTTCCTCACATTCTTGAACTGGCATTTCTGCCATTTGGATTCTGAGCAGTGGAGTGCTAGGTCACAGTGGAGAGAAATTGTCATTCCTTCAATCGTTCTCCGGAGAGACTGTACCAACTGATCTGTTGGCATCCATGAAGGAGTGTGTGGAGGCTTGGCAATCCCAGTCTTGGGATTGTGAGCAGCTCTTTGGAGGCCTGGCCTGGGTCAGAAACAGCCCCTGTCTCCTTTTACCTGATTTTGACCCTGGAAGTTCTGAAAGAAAACAGCAGGGAAGCCTGGACAGGTCTCCAGCACCAGTTTCTTGCTGTCCTCCACCGTGATGCAAACCACAGAGGAATCTTTCTCTTGTTAATTAACTGGGGTTTTATTAACCACCTTCACAGCTAGCCAGCTGCCCTGACCCAGCCGTCCCTGAGAGACATTTTGATGAGAAATTTTGTGTTCTAATTTGTACATCTTCAATGACAGCTTTTGTGTGAGACCATACACTGTGTAATCAAATATGACATTATCTGAGTGACACAGTTCTTGAACAACAAACATTCATAAGATTTTTACTCTCTGCCAGGTACTAGCCTAGGAACTTATCCTGGGGATAATAATAAAAGATGAAAAAATTTGAGGATAAAGGCATTTGTTACTCTGTTTCTTACGAAAGCAAAGGCTGGAAGGAAATTTCATTGTCCAAATTAGGGTGATTATTGAGTAAATTATGATATAAGTGTATTCATGTATATATTAAAATCATGCTTAAAAATTACCTTAAAACATAGGAAAATTCTTACTGTATAATGTAAAGCAATCTATAAGACTACCATAGAAGTTGGGTGAAATGTAATATGCCCAGAATTCTGGGAGGCTAAAGCAAAAGGATTACAAATTCAAGTCCAGCCTGGGCAATTGAGAGACTTGGCCAGATTCTCTCTCTCTCTCTCTCTCTCTCTCTCTCTCTTTCTTTCTTTCTTTCTTTTTTTTTTGTCTTTTTGACACAGGGTCTCACTATGCAATTTGGGCTGGCCTTGAGCTCATTTTGCAGCCCAGGCTGGTCTTGAACTCACAACAATCCTCTGGCCTCAGCCTTGCAAATGCTGGGATTACAGGCATGCACCACCACGATTTCCCAGACTCTTGCTTGAAATAAAAATTTTAAAAAGAGATTGAGATGTAGCTCAATGCAAAGGCTCTGGGTTTAATCCACAGTACTTTATTTATTTATTTATTTATTTATTTATTTATTTTTAATCCACAGTACTTTAAAATATGTATAGCATGATCCTATTTTGGTTTTCTAAATATTTGATCTCTTTTGCTAACCCTATCTAATTATAGGTATTTGTGGTTTTGTGTGAGGGTTTTTTGTTTTGTTTTGTTTTCTTTCTTTTTTTTTTTTTTTAGCACTGTGGAGAAAATCCAGGACTTCACATACTAACTGTTGGTCTCCTACTAAATTTTATTTTCTTCTTCATATTATTTTTCTAAATTTTCTTCAGTGAGCATGTAAAGCTAAAATAAGCAGAAAAAATAATGACAGTATTTTTTAAATTAAGAAGGAAGGTAAAGGACATTTATAAAATAAACATACAAGTAGCAAATAAACATGAAAAATGCACAAACTTGTTAATTATTAAAATGCAAATTAAAGCAGCACTATGATGATATATTTTAGGCAATGAACTTCAGAAAAAAACAGCCTGCAAGTACACAATATGTACTGATAACAGTGGGGTAAAAGAAATAGTTGTATACAGCAAATTTGCATATGATTCTGCCCAGCCCTTCTGAAGAGCAATTTTGCAAATTATACCAAAATCTTTTATTTTTGTGGTACTGGGGTTTGAACCCAGGGCCTCACGCATGCTAGGCAAGTGCTCCGTCACTGAGCTACATCCCTAACCCTCAAAATCCTTTAAAATAGTTACTTTTTGGGGGTGTTTTTTGACAGGATCTCACTATGTAGTTCAGGTTGGCCTTCAACTCACTGTGTATCCCAGGTTGGCATAGAACTCAGCAAACCTCCTGCCTCAGCCTCCCAAGTGCTGGGCTAACAGGCATGTGCCACCATACATACCTGGCTTGAATTTGATTTTATTTTTTAAATTTATTTATTTTTTGAGGAGCGTACCGGGGATTGAACTCACTATCTCACACTTGCCAGGGAGGCAATTACACTACTGATCTAAACCCCTGGCTTGAAGTTGACTTTAAAGATGTGTTAATTTTATTCTTCAAATACTTTAAGGAAATAAGTAAGGACCTGTATACAGCTATATGATCAAGAAACCCTATCACAAAGCTGGACATGGTGGCACATGCCTGTAATCCAGCACTCAGGAGTCTGAGGCAGGAGGATCATTGCAAATTTGAGACCAGTTTGAGCTACAAAGTGAGCTCAAATCCAGTCTGAACTGCATAGCAAGACCCTATCTCAAAAAAGACAAAGAAAGAAAGAAACCTTATCACAGCACTTTTCAAAAAATATAGTTATAAAGAGTTCAAGGGTTAATATTGGTCATATTGGTGTAAGTGGGATTATTGCTCCTTTTTTGTTGCTGTTTTGTTCTTGAGACAGGGTCTTGCTATGTAGTCCAGGCTGGCCTTGAACCCACTATGTAGTCTAGGCTGGTCTCAAACTCCCAACTGCTGAAAGTATGGGCATGCATCACTATGCCTAGCTGCCCTTTTAAAATATTTCAAAATAATCATCTTGAACTGCCAATGGTGGTGCATTCCTGTAATCCCAGCACTTGGGAGGCTGAGGCAGGAGGATACACAGTGAGTGCCTGACCTGTTAAAGGTGCTATGTGTTTATACTGAATATTTGTTCATTTGGGAATAGCCATGGTGATCAATCAATGGGTACAAACCTTTGGTTAATTCAAATGAGGGTTGATGGTGGACGGCTTCAAGGCTGTCTTCCCTCCCTAAGAGATCACTGTCTCCTGTTTCTTTCCACCCAGCTGCAGAATGCCTTCCACCCCTTCATCCTTCCTGCAGGGCTTGGAACCCCTGCCAATTTCTCTCCATTCTTTTTCAAGGCTGTCTTTGGAAAGCTTCCTGTCACCTAACAGCATAGAGGCACATATGTTGCAGTTTATGCTTCTATTTAGAGCGGAGGATTTGCAGAGGAAGTGTGTGCACACATAGACAAGCATTTGTGTGCATGTGTGTGGGTGTGAACATACGCACACATGCATATGAGTGTGCATGAACTTGCAGTCATATATTTGCATATATTCATGCACATGTGAGCCTCTGAATGACAGATGGAACATGCAGATGTGTTTGTTTGAACTATGTACGCATGCATTAGCAAACCTCCGTGTCTGTGATCATGTGTCTTTTGAGTGTGCATCTTGATTCACGTACATGTTTGCATACGTGCGCCTTTGTGTATCAGCATGCATATGGAGTTGGTTTTCCTGCCTCTTGCCCAGGGGGCAGCAAGGCGGGGGTAAACGACAAGGAATGAAGGAAGAGGCTGCATAATTCTGCCTTTGATCTCTGCCATCGCTAATCTTCCTTTGCTTTCGCACCAGCTGCCAAATTGTTTCCTAGACCTGTGGACGCCATCTTTGAACTCTGTCTCCCAGAAGCCTCAGCCTCTGTTGCCATCTCACTGCAGAACCAGGACTGGAGGAGGGAATGGCGATTAGTGAGCAATCCTGATACATCAGGCGCTAGCGCCAGATACTTTACGCAGGCTGTCAAGTCTTTTCAGCACTCTTGCTGAGTATAAGGATTGTCCCTCGTTGCATATACCTAAGAGAGCTGAAGCTACATGGCCGCACAAAATTTGCACCCAGAAGCTTATAGCAACAATGCTCATAGTATCCAAAATGTAAGCGTGCAAATCTCCACCAACTGATAAATGAGTAAAGGGAACGTGAGGTTTGAGGTCCAAGATCGGGAGGATGAAGCCAGGAGGCGAGGGAGTCAGGATCTGAACCCAGGACAGCACGCCCGTGCGTTTCCCGTGTTCTTTCTCAGGCAGGTGCTGAGGTGCTGAAGCTGCAGCGGGAGCTCCTGAGAAATCAGTCTGACGCGGAAGGGAAGGGGCTGTGAGCCAGGAATCCACAGCGCTCCCGCAGCGTTGCAGTCCGTGTTCCTAAGAACAGGGCAGAGCGGTCCCAGGGGCTGAGCGGTCCAGGGGCAGAAGGACAGCGAGCAAGCGATGGACCGTACAGAAACCGCAGAAATGATTAAGTACCCTCTTGGCCACTCCCATCTTCAGGACCACGGACAGGTCAGCCCTCTCCACCTCGGTCTTCTCATCTGTAACATGTGTGTGGATACTGATCTTACAAGCTCAAGAAATCCGGCATTTGTTGATCTGATGGTGCTGACGCATGCAACCTCATGATGGTGCTGTAAGTTAGCTACCAGTGTTGCCCCCATTTTACAGATGAGCTCCTGAGGCTCGGGAGGGTATGCTGTTTGCCTAAATGGCAGAACTGACCATAAACCTGGTGACTGACCCCCAAGTTCCCAATGGGCTCACCTGATTGATTGATTGATTGATACAGGGTCTGTCTGTGTAGCTCAGGCTAGTCTTGAACTCTTAGGGATCCTCCTGCCCCATCCTCCTGAATGCTGGGATTACAAGCATGCACCACCACGTCCACCCGGTCTTCCCCATTTTCAAGTTTAGAGTATTGAGATTACCAGGCAAATGGTAATTAATGATAATAGAATAGTAATGAAGGAAGTATGTTTCACTAAGTATTGAGGGTGGCATTAATTCCTCAGTATCAAAATTTCTGGTAAATCCCAGATTTTTAGTGTTTTTTCCAAAAAAATGTTGCTTTCTTTAGGGAGTGCAGTGATGTATGCTATTGGTCCCCTGAAACAATCAAATCAGACTCGAAGCCCAAGCTGTGCAGATCTGAGAGACCTAACTTCTTGGGGCTTAATTTCCTCATCTATGACATGAGGATAACAACAGCCCTACCCAGTTCCTCAAAAGGTTACACACAGTCACTGCATGATCCAGAAATTTCTATTCAAAGGTACATACCCGGAGAACTAAAGCTATATGGCTCCACGAAAACTTGTACACAGACATGTTCATAGCAGCATTATATTCATAAGAGCCGAAAAGTAGGAACAGCCCAAATCTATACCAACTGATGAATGAATAAGCAAAACATGGCCTATTCATGCAAATATGACGTGGCTAGAAACAAACCAAGTAATAGGAAAATCACAATGAGCTACTGCCGCACACTTACTGCATGGCTACTCTTTCTTTCTTTCTTTCTTTCTTTCTTTCTTTCTTTCTTTCTTTCTTTCTTTCTTTTGGTTTGAGACAGGGTCTTGCTATGCAGTTCAGACTGTCCTTGAACTCACTATGTAGCCCAGGCTGGCCTCAAACTCATGGTGATCCTCCGGCCTCAGCCTCCCAGTGCTGGGATTACAGGCATGAAGCACCACACCTGGGCGCATGGCTATAATTGAAAAAGAAAATAAGCCAGGCATGAGTGGCACATATCTGGGAACTGGCTACTTGAGAGGCTGACGCAGGAGTATTGCAAATTCAAAGCCAGCCGTGGTAACTTTAGACCCTGTCTCAGAATGAAATAAAAAAGGCTGAGCAGGTGGCTTGGTGGTAGAATGTCCCTGGGTTCTGATTCCAGTATTGCAAAACAAACAAGCAAGCAAAATGGATAAAGCTCAGTGGCATATGTGCCTGCCCGGTGAGTACAAGGTCCTGAGTTTGATTCCTGGTACCCCTCCCCAAAATAAAATAAAAAGGAAAATAGTGATGAGGGTGTGGAGGACTCAGAGTCCTCCTGTGTTGTTTTGGGAGTGTAAAATGTTTTGTTTTGCTTTTGGAGACCAATTGACCTTGAATTCACTATGTAGCCCAAGCTGGCCTTGAACTAGTGGCAGTTCTCCTGCCTCTGCCTCCTAAATGCTGGGATCACAAGTGTGTGTCATCCTGCCTAGCTGGGAAAGTAAAAGGGAATAAGCACTGTAGAAAACTGTACAGCAGTTCCTCAAAAAATTAAACATAGGACAAGGTGTGGTGGCCTATGCCTGTAATCTCAGCATTCAGGAGGCTGATGCAGGAGGATCATTTCCTTATTCTTAGACATGATTCATTAAATTGCTTAGACTGAGCTCCAGTTTGGGATCCTCCTGCTTCAGTCTCCCAGAGTTCTGACATTATAGGTGTGTGCCACAATTTTTATTTCTATAAATTAACTATCTCCAGTGTTTTGTTATAGTGATGGAAAGCTGACTAGTAAGGTAAAGATAATGATGATAGTTATATAACATTTTAAACATGTTTATGTATTGATATTTATTTATTTGTTTATTTATTGAGACGGGGTCTTGCTGTGTAACTCAGGCTGGCCTTGAGTTCACTATGTAGTCCAGGCTGGTTTTGAATTCACAATGATCCTCCTGCCTCAGCCTTCCAAATGCTGGGATTACAGGCATATGCCATTACATCTGGGTTTTCTTTAACTTTTAACGTTTGTTTTGTTTTGTTTTGTTTTGAGATGGGGTCTCACTAAGTAGTTCAGGCTGGCCTTGAATTTACTTAAGTAGCCCAGGCTGGCCTCAAACGCATAAGGATCCTCCTGCCTCAGCCTCCCAAGTGCTGGGATTACAAGCATGTTACCCCATAGCCAGTATTATGAACATATTTAATGCCACTGAATTGTACACTTACAAATGTTAATGTGATAAATAACTTGTATGATTTACCACAATAAAGAAAAAGAATTAAGAACTGATGTATCCTATAACATGACTTGACTCTTGAAAACACTATTCTGGGTGAAAAAGAATTGTTACTAGACACGAGATACTCTATGGTTCTGTCTTCTATCCAGAAGAGGTGAATCTATAGTCAAAAGGTGAATTACAGATTTCAAGGGCCTGACAGGAGGAGGGAATGGAGAATGAAGGCGAATGGGATCTTTGTTTGTGGTGACAAAAATATTCTGGAATTAGACAGTGGTGATGGTTGTGCCATCTTTTTTCTTTTTCTTTTTAAGACAAGGTTTCACTTTGCTGCCTAGGCTGGCCTCAAAGTGATTTTCCTGGGAGTACAGGCGCCCACCACCATGCTTGGTCCCTGCTCACACAACCTTGAGACTATTCTAAAACCCAAAGAAGCGTACACTTTAAAGGAATATATTTTGTGAAATGGGAATTATATCTTCATTTTAAAAATAGTTTTATCTCCTAGAGTCGTTGTGACGTTTAGGCAAGATAATTTATGTAAATCCCCCTTGCACAGAGTCCCTGCATAGTGAGTGCCGGTTAAATGTTAAATTACTCAAATAAATGCTAGGTGGTGTTACATTGTTGCCATTGTTATTATTATTATCATCCTCACTGTTACTAGCTGGGCAGTTTAGTCTGTTTCAATTCCTTTCCTGCATACAGAAATAATAATACTTATTTAGTTGGGCTTCCTTAATCATAGGTAATAGAAATTTCTTTTGGGTTATGGCTGAAAAAGATAATTTATTGGAAGATTGTACTGTAGATGACTGAACTAGAGGAGAAAATAATGAACCAAATTCAGGAAGTAGAGGCCCAAGGGTCAGAATCTAAAGAAAATATAACTAACTGGAGGTGCACACCTGTAATCCTAGCACAAAGGAGGCTGAGGCAGGAGGATTTCTGCATGTTCAAGGCCAGCCTGGGCTCCATAATGAGTCCTTATCTCAGAAAAACAAATGAACAAATGTCAAGAATTGAAAAAAAAAAAAAGGTATATCTGAGAAGCTAAGGAGAGTGGTTCCAGAGTTGGGCTGTCTGGCTTTGAGTCCAGCTCTGTCCTTAAAGGCTGTGTGACCTTGCTTTGCTGCTTCGGTTTGTTAATCTGTCAGACACGAGTATAGCAGTGCACACTTGATAAGACTGTTGTGAGGACTAAAAGAATTAACATCTGTACAGTTTTCATTACACTGCCTTGAACTTGTAAACTCTCAATAAATGTGTTAACTGTTATTATCCACGGGGCATCGTTCCTGGGGTGACTGAACTCTACTAACTGTTTCTGACCATCATGACTGAAATTCACAGCCCTCCAGGGTGAGTCAGGCCTGGCTAGGGTCCCTGGAACACTCCTTGCCCAAGCATCTTGATGGACAGCACTGTAAGACTACAGATACCGCACAGCGGGGATGATACTCTAAGGAGAATCCACAGGGAAGGGCAAAGTTGCTTAGCAGCAAAAGCAACCCAAGCCCAAGGGACCTTGCAAGTAACATCACACAAAGTTACTAGGAAGATCAGACGTGTGCCACGTGGGCCCCTCATTACTGGGATGCTTATTCTCAGCTTTCTCTGCTAGGGACTTTGGATCGCATATGACCAATGCAGTGTAGGTTTAGGAAGGGTTGTAAAAAGCCCCTGGGTACCATGTGAGGGCACATGTACTTTATTCTGAGGAATGAACAGGGAAGACTATATCTGGAAAAGACCCTGGCAATGATGGGCGTGGTGGCACATGCCTGTAATCCCAGCACTCGGGAGGCTGATGAAAGAGTAATTGGGATCACAAGAGGATATAGTAGGCTATAGCAGTTTGCACACAGGAAAAATGCTGTGTCCCATAAAAATATGTCCCTGATTGCAATGCCCCCGGTGTCTTAGTTACTTTCCTCCTTGCTGAGACAAAATACTCAACACCCACAACGTAAAGGGAAAGCTTATTTGGGTCCACAGTGACTTAGCTCCAAGGTGTCACATGATAGAGGGACCGGCAGGCAGAGGAGAGCGACTCTCCTCTTGGCTTCCGGGAAGCAGAGGGAAGGGAGGGGCCAGGAAGGGAGTTGCACCCCCATGCCACGCCCCCGTAGCCCTCCCCTTCCCACAAGACAGGGCTCCTAACAGCAAGTCAGCTGTCTCCCGCCCCCACAAGCCCATCACCTTTCCAACCAGAGAAGAGTGTGGAGCTATTTTAGATCTAAACCATAACATCCAGCAGCAGGACACATCTTCGATCTAATTATTTTTCCTGCAAGTGAAGAAGAAACAGTAAATGTACGCGCTTAATATTAAGATGGAGCCGGCTCAAAAAACTTTAAAAAGTGGAAAGGAGCTGGCTGTGGTGCACCCCTGTCACCCTGGTACCCAAGAGGCTGAGGCAGGAGGGTTACCATGAGTTCCAGGCCAACCTGAACTACACAGTGAAACCTTGTCTCAAACAAAAAAGCCCCCAAAACAAACCAAAATGAAACAAACACCTCCCCAGTATGTATAACGAAAGGGTGAATGTTAGAATGGAGGACATAAAATACCAATGATATAATATTTCAAATAGCTAAAGAATGATCTCATAGTCTATTACCAATTTCCCAAAAGTTGGAACACAGTATCACTCACTTAATGCTGAGAGGGCACCGAGATAATGCCATCATTCCTTGAAGCTTCAGAATTTCCTTGAAGGCAAGATCAGCAACTTTAAAATACATTTTTGGATCCTCTAGTTCAGTGGTTCTCAACCCTGGCTCCACTTCAGCCTGTTTGGGAGCATCTGAAAGCTGCTGTTGCAAACTGATTGGATTCAGGCCTCTGGGGGAGGAGCCCAAGCCCTGGGAATTTTTTTTTAGACTCCTAGGGGAATTCTGATGCAGGAAGTTTGAGAAGGGCTCCTTCCAGCAGCAGCCTAAACCCTAGAGGAGGCCAAAGATGGGAGGCCGGAGAGGTCTGCAGAGGCTGGGCCACAGAGGCTCCATATCATCCTGTAAAATGGAAAGTGGCTGCAAACTTCTGGGGAAATTGTTCCTCCAGTGGAAATTCGAATTAGAATGTCTGCCCTGGTGACCTAAGGAGCTGAACTAGAGTTAATAAGACTGGAAGAAGAGCTGGGAATGGTGGAGCATGCCTATAATGCACTTGGGAGGCCGAGGCAGGAGGATTGCTGCGCGTTTGAGGCCAACCTGAGCTACACAGTGAGTTCAGGGTCAGCTGGAATTACATAGAGTCTGCCTCAAAAAAAAACCAAACCAAAACAAAACACAAGACTGGGAGAGAAGAACCTAGAGTGCAGGCTGCTGGAAGCATCCAGATTGTATCAGTTATTTAGGCTGTGTAACAAAACAGTCCCCAAGTCTGAAAGCAAAGATTTACTATTTCTCTTGATTTTGTGGGTTGGCTGGGTACTTCTTCTGTGACTTCACCCATGCTGTCTTGTGTGGCTGTGGTCAGCAGGCAACTTGGCTAGGAGCTGGGCCCCTCTGGAACATCCAGGTCTGTCTCTGTCTCCTGTGGTCTTTCGTCTTTGGCCTGTCAGCCCAGTAATCTCAGGGCAGTGTTTTAAGAGAATAGAGGCAAAATTAGCAAGGTTTGGAATTTATATAATAGTGTCTTCTCCCACATTCTGTTGATCAAAGTAGGTCACAAGACCGTCCAGATTCAGTGGGCAAGGACATAGACTCTTTCTCTTGGGAGGAGGGGCACACTCTGCAGAGGGCTTGACATCCAGCCCACCCAAAGGGCAGTAGAAGGGAGCAGAGCCATTCAGCCAGTTGCTCAGGTAGCCATTCATTCAGTAATTGTCAAATACCTGCTGTATAGCAGGTGCTTTTTTAGGTTTTGAGGAGAAACCTATAAATGGCCATGATAGAGTACTTCTCTCATGAAGCCAACAAATTGACAGGGTGGGGAGACCTGGAATACAAGCCAAAACAATATAGCATAAAATGTAAAATTCACGAGTGCTTGGAAAGCAGAAGAAAGGATCAGAGAGGACTATTTGAGTGGGGTTTTTAAACTCAAAGAAGAGCAGAAATTTGAGTAAGACAGTGATCCTTGCAGATGCTTGGAGGTTCTGGGCAGACAGAACAGCAAGTGCAAAGGCCCTGAGGCAGAAATGTGCTTCATCTGTTTGAGAAATGGCTATGAGCCCAGTTTGCCTGGGAGAAAGAAAAAGAGGGAGAGAGTAAAGATGATGAAGTAGGAGGAGCAGGCAGGAGTTAGTGTGTGCAGATTATAAGAAGGGTTTTGGATTTTATTTCAAATGTAAAAGAAAAAAGTCATTGGCAGATTGTATGAAGGATGAATCTTGATCTCTTATTTCAAAGGTCTTTTAGATGCTGGATGACACAGATTGAAAGCAGAGAGACCAATTAAAAGATTATTACTTGGGCAACATCTGTAGTAGGGCAAGAGATGAATAAAGATTAAGTTCCAGTTTTCTGGGGGTTGTGTGTGTGTGTGTATGTGTGTGTGTGTTTGTCTTTTTGAGACAAGATTTTGCTATGCAGTTCAGGCTGGCTTTCCACTCATTTCGTAGCCCAGGCTGGTCTCAAACTCACAGCAATCCTTCTGTCTCAACCTCCCCAGTGCCGGGATCACAGGCATGTGCCACCATGCTTGGCCTCCAGCTGTCTTTTGAAGGTAGAATGAATAGCATGTCCCGAGCTATCAGATACAGCTTATAGAAATGAAGAGATTAAGAAGTCCAAAGCTTGAGTATCTGGGTGAACTGTGGTGCCCTTTACGGAGATATGGGGTCCCTGGGGAAGGAGTAGGTGAGCAGGGGGAATTGCAACTTTGCCTTTGGAGATAGCAAGCCCAAGAGAAGAGGTGGAGCACACAGCTGGCGAGGGGCCTGGAGCTGAGGCTGGGTCCCACCTGTGGAGGTCTAGGGTTATTGATGGTCGCATCCAATCATGAGACTGGGTAGGTGGCTTATAGTGAAGTCATCCTAGGTCTGAGCCACGGGGCATTTCAACATTCAGAGGCAGGGATGAGGTGGAGGGTCCAGTGTGGGAGGCTGAGGAGCACACAGTGAGGTGCAAAGAAGGAGAGAGATGGGTCCTGGATGCCCAGAGAAAAAGCGTTTCCAGAGGAGAGTGGAGTCCGGGGGTGAGGATTTGGGTCAGTGGGCAAATGCTTGCCTGGCACGTGTGGGCCCTGGCTTCACCCTAACACTGCAGGAGGAGGCAGGGGGGAATAATTCCAGGGGGGCGCTGGCTCGAGGGTGCTGAATGCCACTGAAGAATCAGGAAAGTCGAGGCAGAGACGGAACTGATCATTTTGATATAGTAACATGGATGGAGGCGACTGGGGACCTGGAAAAGAGTCACCAGGGAGCAAGATCGTGATGGTCCCAGCCTGCTTTGTGTTTGAACAGACCTCAGTGGAGCCGAGTGGAGTGGGCTGAAGAGAGTAAGGTAATCACAGAAAAATGAGGCTGTGTGTGTGTGTGTGTGTGTGTGTGTGTGTGTGATAGCGGGAAAAAGAACAGAACTAGTATGTTAGGGAAACAATGTACAAGAAAGGGAAAATTATTAGCCAGGTGTCTTAGCTACTTTTTACTCATTGCTGAGACAAAATACCTGATGCCCAAAGTTGGGAAAGGAAAGGTTTATTTCTTACAGTTTTTGGAGGTTTCAGTCCATACTCAGTTGGCTCCAAGGCAGGGTGGCATGGCGGGGCCGCAGTTCATGGCGGCTGCAAACAGCAAGGCAGAAACCGGCAAAAGAGAGAGACACGCCTTCTGCCTGCCATTACATCACATCCCAGCTCCACCCCCTAGGAGGGTGTAGCACTGACACCATCAATCCAAGCACTAGACAATAAACCAGTCACAAATGTACAATGCAAATACATGAGGCCTGGGGGCCACCGACATAAACCATGACACCAGGTGTAGTGGCACATGCCTGAAATCCCAGCGCTCAGGAAGCCAAAGCAGGAGGTTTACTTTGAGTTTGGGGGCAGCCTGGGCTACGTGGTCAGTTCAAGGCCAGCCTAGACTACGAAGCAAAACCCTGTCTCCTAAAAACAAACAGAGGGACAATTATCAGTGACCTAGGAGGAAGAAGGATAACTACAGGAATTAAAGGCCTGGAGCACAAAGGAAGGAGCAGCTGCTGGCCTGGGAGCAGTGGGGAGCAGTGGGGACCTTTCCGTACTGCATGTGAATGGAGACCGCCCAGAGGCACAGAGGTGGGACACTGGCAGGTTTGGTGGCAGGAGGTAGGAGACCCCCCTCCCAAAGCAGAGGGAGGGGCGGGGAGGCAGTCCCTCCCTCGGGGGTGCAAAGTGACTGGGGTCAGCAGTCAGACCCCTGCTTCCCAGCGTGCTCTCCCAGCACCCTTCCTGCCAGGCCAGCGGGCATCTGGCAGAGGGTTTCAGGATGACTCATCCTGGCCCTTTAGAGGAGGCGCACATCACAGCTTGGGAAGGGAGGCAGACCTGTAAACCAGCGACTTGGATCAAGGTGCTAATCACAATGACGTGTGCCAAGTGTTTTGAGAACAAAGTGGGCACCAGTCGCTCTGCCGGGAGGGGACAGAGCAAGCGGCAGAGAAGGGGACCCGCACAGACCCAGGCCCGCTCCAGCAGAAGGCCGTTCACAGTGGAAAGGACAGTAGTGCAAGCCGGAGATGAGAAGCAGGCTCTCACTGCTTGTCTCTGCTCCACCTGCCTCCTTTTTTTTTTCTTTTGGTCATAGTTCTGTTCCCCATTCTCAAGCTGTCATCTCTCCAGCTTCCTTAGTTCAAGAGGAAATTTTTCCTTTTGGAAAGTTTAATAAACTTCCGCTCTGCCTGTTCTGAGTCATGACAAAGGTGTGTTTCACACTTAAACAAACGTCTCAGATGTTATTTTTTGCACTTGAAGAATGAGCTATTTTTGAAGAAATTCAGACTCACTGGGACTCAGCAAGGACGTTTTCCGTGACCTTTATTGAAGAGGTGAGCTTTGCAAAGGAACATAGTGACCAGTGGTGGCAGAATCAGAGGACCTGGCACTTTTTTCCCTTGAAATGTTTCAGGGAGCAGTTTCTCTGTTCTCAGCTGCTCCTTTTATCTTGGCTATTTGGTCTTTAGAAAACTGTCTGGGTTTGGGCAACAATTAGCCGATATCAGAACGAGGGGAGATGGCGCATCCTTGCAGAGACTGACTGAGATGACGGCAGAGGAGCAGTAGCAGGGGAACAGTTGGATCTGACTCCAGGTATGGTGGCCAACTCTTTGCAAGGCTATTATGACTCATTTCTAGATGCCCCCCCCCAAAGCCTCATGCTTTGGACTGGGATTTTTCAAAGGTGGCTGGATCTCAGGTTTGTGAATATGCATTAAGGGTACAATGACTAAATGAGTCCACTGAAAACAGGCATGGTGGGGCACTCCTATAATTCTAGCACTTGGGAAGCTGAGGCAGGAGGATCACCGTGAGTTCATTCCAGGCCAACTGGGGTTACATAAGCGAATTCAAGGCCAGCCTGAATTACATAGTGAGATCCTGGCGCAACTCCCTCTGCTAAAAAGATAAATAAATCCACTGATTAGCTCAGCACAGTTTCAGGTATGGATAATAAGAAGGTCCACCCGTGGTGTGGGTTGTACCAACCAGCAGGCCTGTAGCTTGAATGGGGAAGGAGATTGATGCTGCTGTTTCCCTACTTCTTGCCTGGTACACTGTGAACCGTTTCTCCTCCGTGGTCCCCTTGTCAGGCTGCTTTGCCTTGGAGCCCGCAGATTATGGGCTAAAACCTCTACAAACAGTGAGCTAAAATAAACCTCTCCTCCTTTAACTTGCTGGAGTCAGGGCTTTTGTCCCCGCAATATGAAAGCGACTAGGATAGAGGCTGAGGCAGGAGGTTTGCAAGTTCGAACCCAGTGTGGGCAACCAAGTGATTCAGTGAGACCCATTCTCAAAGTTAAAAATAAAGATGTAGCTCAGCGTGAAGTCCCTGAGTTTAATCTGTACTACCAGGGGAAAAGAGGAAGGAAGGGAAGAATAGGAGAGAGAGAGAGCAAAAGAAAGGGACAGATTTGAGAGGCACAGTGGGCCAAGGATGTAGCTCCATGGTGAGATGCTTGCCTACCGTTCAGAAGCCCTGGATTCCATCCCTAGTACTGAAAAAAAAAATTTTTTTTGGTTTTGTTTTTTTGAGGCAGGTTGGCCTAGAGTTCACTGGGTAGCCCAGGCTGGCCTCTAACAGGCAGTGGTCCTCCTGCTTCAGCCGCCCTAGTGTGGGAATTTCAGGCCTGTGCAACCGTGCCTGGCCTAAAGCCAGCTCTTAAGGATTGGCTGGTGGGTTGCAGATGGATCACTGTCTTAGTCCTGGTGTCATAATTGTGGAATCTTTATGGCTGAGGGATGGCTTCATGTCCAAGAAAGGTCTGTGTCTGTGGTGGTCTCAGTCATATGGGGAGCTGCCTTTCCTGGAATCCGGCACATCACAGGTCTAGGACAATGGCCGGAGGCTCCTGCGTATAGTTGAAATTCTCTGCAAACCTCTTATCTTGGTGTTCTCAGTGTTGAAGGGAATGAGGTTAGGGGAAGTTGGGCTAATCAACCCTGTCTAGCCAGCTCCTAGACAAACACTTCCCAAATGATTAACATACCCACGAGCAGATTTGAAAAGAAAAAAATTTTTTTTTGAGACAAAAGACCAGTTCAGGCTGGTCTCAAACTCACAGCAATCCTCCTGCCTATGCCTCCCAAGTGCTGAGATTATAGGCATCAGCCACTACACTTGGTTTGCGGGTTGACCCAATATTTACAGAAACAAAGGATACAAAATGCCAGCCATGGTGATACTTGGGAGACTGAGGCAGGAGGATCTCTGTGAGTTTGATCCCAGTCTGGGCTACATAGCAAGTTCAAGGCCAACCTGAACTATATAGAAAGACACCATCTCAACCCCCTGTTCCCCAAAAGAAGACACAAAATGAAAGTCAGGCTTTGTTCTGCCTTTAGTCACCTATTGGGTATCTATAAGCCCAACTAAAGTCATGGTTCATAGCAGAAATGGTTTTTAAGTCTTTGACAGTCCCAGAACAAAACAAAAATCATACTTTTAATGAGTAGCAGCCAAGGGCCCAGGATTCTGCCTTTCCTCATCCATATGTGGTATCTGGCTATGTCAGTGCTGTGTCACAAGGGCGTTGCCTTTCACATTTCTTTAGTGATCCTGCTTGTCGGTGGGAAAGGGCTGCTCCATCTCTCAGAGAAGCCGAGAATATCTGGACATAGGCTGTGGTGGGGTGCATGGGAAGAGGTAGAGGAAACGTGTTCTACACACCCTAAACCACTGAAGAAATTTCTATTAGTATTTGTTTTCTTCTCCTCTGTAAACTATTTTATTTGATTATTTTTTATTTTGAGACAAGGTCTCACTGTGTCATGCAGGCTGGCCTTGAACCCAGTATGTAGCCCAGGCTGGTCTCAAATTCAGGTGCTGAGATTACAGGTGTGCTTCACCATGCCTAGCTGCCGCCTTAAATGATCAATTTTTTGGTAATGTTGGTGCCTTAGAACCATACAATGGTAGCAAAAAAGTTGCTTTGTTTCTTGCTATGTAAACGGCAATAGAATCATTAAGAACTATGGCTTTGTCTATATTTGAAGTCTGAGACAAGGTCTCGATATGCAGTTTAGGCTGGTCTTGAACTCACTTTGCAGGCCAGGCTGCTTTTGTACTTGCAATGATCCTCCTGCCTCAGCCTCCCAAGTGCTGGGATTACAGGAGTAGCCACCACACCCCACTCCTCATCATTTGTTCTAATTATTCTTTTCAGTTACCTCATTATCTGAATTCTGCCAGGTAGGAGCCACCTTAAGCTGTCTCCTCTAACTCTTTGGGGTATCTTTCTTAGCTTTTGAAAATTTGCTTAGCTTTTGAGAACATAATGATAAGGGGCTGGGGATTTAGCTCAGCAGCATAAGCGCCTGCCTTGCAAGCACGCGGTCATGAGTTCGATCCCTGGTACTGATAAAAAAAAAAAAAGAGAGAACATAATGATAACAAGATATGCCAGGTTCACTTTATACATTTTCTGCCTTATTTATGTTTTTGCTTCTAAAATTGTTGTTTTTTCAATGGTCTTGCTATGTAGCCCAGGTAGGCCTTGAAATCTTAGTGATCTTCCTGCCTCAGCCTCCTGAGTGCTGGGGTATCCAGGTATGTGCCACTACACCCAGCCCTGCCTTATTAATGAAATGAGTCATTTCTCCAAAGAGTCCTGACCTATTTTAGTGTGGAATGGCATTTAGAGATTTTTTCCATGTGGTTCTGTCATCAACCTTCTATAAAGTTATGTTCGAGTTTTGGCTTGTTTTTATTTCGGAGATTGCTTAGTGTTGATAAGATTTAAGGATTTAAATATTTACATGGATCTTTTACATGATTTCAAAGTCAAAAGTCTCTCACAAGGCTCCTTCAGAGAAGCTTCATTTCCAATTCTTTCCCTCGCACACTATGGATTCCTTTTGATACCGTAGAAACCCTTTTAAAGTCAGATTCTCAGCCTTGGCACTGTTGCCATTTCAGGCCTGATGAGTCTTTGTTTATTGAATACCGAGTATTGTAGGATGGTTCACAGCATCCCTGGCTCCTACCATTAAATGCCAGGTGTTACTACTAGAACTGTCTAGACATTCTGCCAAAGGAAGGCGGGTGGGGAATAGATTCAAAATCATACCTAGCAGAGAGTCATTGTTTTAAAGAAAACATTTTTTTATTGATCCTGGAGAATTTGGCCTCCAGCCTAAGATATCTGTATTTATGTGATTTTTGCTGGGGATCGAGCCCAAGGGAGCTTTGTCATTGAGTCACATCACCAGCCTCCTTTTTATTTTTTATTTTGAGAGAGGATCTCACTAAGTTAGCCAGGTTGGCCTCACACTCTTGATCCTCTGGCCTCAGCCTGTCATGTGGCTGGAATTACAGGTTTGGGTCATCCACACCTGGCAAGATCTCTTCATTTAATCTTAAATTGTCTCTTTAGGCAATTACCTGGCCTCAACATGATCACTGAATTTGGGGGTATCAGGTGTTTTTCTTGGTGAGCCAGAATCTATCATTCTAGTAGATTATAACTGAAACCAAGACACACATTTAGAAACTTCTTTTAAAGAACTAGTGAATCCCTGAATATATGTCTACTCAGGGGTTCACAGACCACTGAATGGTTTTCCAGGTTTGTGAAATACTGGAGTTGGGAAATTTCCTGGAGTATTTTTGCTGCTCTAAAGCCCTTTTTGTTCTGAAAGTCTGAGAGTTTGCCTTCCAAACCTGAGTGGGCAGATTGAGAGCTCCAGTTGGATCCTAGGTCTTCCACTTACCAGCTTTGCAATATAGTGTGGCCTAATCACCTTTTCAGAGTTGTGTTCTCCTCACCTATACATTATGATTAAAAATTGTAGGGCTGGGGATTTAGCTCAGTGGCATAAGTGCCTGCCTGGTAAATGTGAGGTCATGAGTTCAATCCCCAGTACCGAAAATAAATAAATAAATAAATAAATAAATAAAAATTGTACTTACTTGGGGCTGGGGATGTAGCTCAGTGGCAGTGGTATTTGCCTAGCATGTACAAGGTCCTGGGTTCAATCCCTAGCACTAGAAAAAATAATACCTATTTCATAGAGTTGTTGTGAAGCTTAAAGACATAATGCATTCAGGGTTGGGGTTATAGTTCAGTGGTACAGTGCTTTGATTTGTATGTGCAAAGGTATATTCCCAGGACCCTACCCTGGCAACAAAGCAAGCATAACAACTTGATGTGGTAACGTGCCTGTGATCCCAACACTTGGGAGGCTGAGACAGGAAGATCGTCATGAATCTGAAGCCAGCTTGGGCTATGCAGTAAGCTTGAGGTCAGCTTGAACTACATCATGTCACCCTTTTTTAAAATTTAAAATAAAAAAAGGTATAAAATACGTTATGAACTTCGTATAAGTGTGCAGCCTGAGCACTAAATGCTTAGTGAATGTTGGCTGTTAGGATAATTACTACCTGGATTATGTGGGGACTTGCCAGGCAGTATTCTGAGCCATAGGATTAGCAAGGTACATCTTCCTGGAGTGTGACTTTCTACTTAAGGGGAGTACAGACTTTACATTTTCTTCCTAAAGGGAGGAAAATTTTTATGTTAAAACAAACATGGGAGAGCTAGGGATATAGTTTAGTGGCACAAGTGCCTGCCTGGCAAGCATAAGGTTTGATTTCTGGTACTGGAAAAAAGAAAAAACAAACAAACATAGGAATAAAAGGTAAAATTTGCATGCCTGGGATTTAAAGGTAAAATGGGAGAGTTCGGCCAAGTTTTATGCTTGAGGCTGATGAATTTAGGCCTCCTCTCTAGACCTCTAGGAAATTGACTCAGTCTCTCTGCTGGGATGATACTTCATGGGAAATCCTCAGCAGTTACTCTAGGTTTTTCTGCACATGTATTGATAGAAACAACAGGGATATTAGAAAAAACTCTGGAAGAAGTGGGGGCTTCCTGACCAGGAGGGAAGGACCTGGCCTTTATAGAGAGGAGCTGCTTTTTGTAAAAGGAGGGTAGGAAGACAGAGTGACTGGAGATGCAGGTAGATTTGGAAACATGATAGCAGGAAGTTGAGGAGTATCACGTCCCCCATGTCCTCCCCTGTACCTATAGTGCAAACAGCCAGCTTCAGAATCTTCCTCTAGCACTGGCCTGGGTTTGGTGGAGGGGTGAAGGAACAGAGGAGGAGGTAAGACCTATCTCTCTTCCTCCCAGGGCAAGGGTTTTGGAAAGTAACGTGCAAGTAAGGTATCATTTTACTACTGTTGTGTAACTGCTCCTCTAGGTCACAATGACCAACAGGACTTCTGCAGTGACGGACATGTTTTCCACCAGTGCAGTTCCATATGGTAGCCACTAGCCACATGTGGTTAGGGAGCATTTTGCACCTAGTGCATCTGAATTTTAAATTTTATTTAATTCTAAATAAATTTAAAAGTCACATCTGTTGCGTGGATAGCACAGAGGTATTTTTTTGCTTTAGTTCAGGGTGGTTCTTCAAAGGTGGGCATCTTCCATAGTAGCAGTGTCTTTCAGGACCAAGAGCACTGGATTGGGAGTCAGACCAGAGTCCACCCTGGTTACCTGCACCCTTTCCTGGCTGGGTGACTTTGGGCAATTCCTATCCTTTTCTGAGTCTCAAGGTCCTCTGTTTTTTTTTTTTTTTCTTGTCAGCGGGGAGATGAAAGCCTCAGGAAGCATGAAGGGCCTGTTTCCTACTGTTATGGCTTATGTCTAGGTGTCCCCCCAAAGCCTCATGTGGTCATAGGTGGAACTTTTTGGAGGTGGCTGGATCTAGAGTGTGTGATGCTGGGATGAAGAGTGTGATGCTGGGATTGATTCATAGGATGCTAAGATTAAGAGTGCCCTGCCCTGAGTGTGAGTGCCATCCAGTAGTTTGGATAGAATATAACGGACAGAAAGAGGGCAGCTCTTGTCCTGCTTGCTGCTACCTTACTACTTAGTTGCTTTGCTGCCTTCCTGCCTTCTGCCTGCCATGAACTGTTTCTTCACTGTGAAACCCCTTGGCTATGCTGCCCTGCCTGTGAGCAGAATAACCTTTTCTCCTTTAACTTTGGTATTCTGTTTCAACAATGAGCAAAGTAACCAAAATACCTACCAACGTGGTGTTGGGGCCAATCCATCTCCCCTCACCAGGCACCCTTATAAGCATGGCTCAGCCCAGGGCCAAGGATGTGTCCACAGATGACTTCCTTTACTCCCTTTCTTGGATCCTACCATGTCACTCTTATGAGCAATTTAATGCATTTAATGTAGTTATTTAATTGGTGGGGTTCTCTCCAACCTAGGAACAATCTTGTGGTAGGTGCTCAGTAAATATTCATGCAAGGAATGTGTGGAATAAGGGGTGTTGGTCTTTCAACTTAGTAGGGATTTCCAAACAATTTCTGCTAAAGAGCTTTACAACACCTATTACCTTCCCTTGTTTATAATACTGGAAATAATAGAAAGAACCTAAATGCCCATCATAGAGGGCTTCTTTCTTTCTTTCTTTCTTTCTTTCTTTCTTTCTTTTTGAGACAGGGTTTGGCTATGCAGTTCAAGTTCAACTTGAACTTACTATGTACTGTAGGCTAGTCTCAAACTCATGGTGACCCTCCTGCCTCAGCCCCCTGAGTGTTGGGATTACATGTGTGTACCACTGTGCCCAGTTCCAAAAAAGTTTTATATGTGTGTATGTAGCCCTTAAAAAAATTAAGAAACAATACATAAGTATTTCAAATCCTTTGTTCCTCATACCCAGTGCTATTTCACAGGCTTAACCAGTAGTTACTGATGTTTAATCTTTCTGATTTTTCTCTATGCTGAGTTTGTCAAACATATTATAGCTATATAATTTTCTGTAAGTCTCTCCTTCCTTTCTGGACATATAATCTGGGACATGAAAAATTTAGTATTAGCTGCTCTGGTAGATGTGATTGTGGTAGAAGGAGTAGAGCTGGTAGACAGGGAAATGGTCATTTGAAATTTTTTTTTTTTTTGGTACCAGCAGTCAAACTTAGGACCTTGCATCTGCCAGGCAGGTGCTGTGCCACTGAGCTATATCCCTGACCAGGACACTTGAAATTTTAAACATCCTTTACTTCTGTATGATTTGCATGTTTTCATCTTGAGTGTTTGGGGTTATAAACCCTCAAGATATATTGAAATAAAAGATATTCTTGAATCCTTAATGCCACACATGGAAAAGAAAATTTAAAAATTTGACGAAGTGCTGGACATCATGATGAGTACCTTAGATGTTTCTCACTGAATGTGTCTGACGATAGGGATATGCAATGTTATGTCTTGTGTGACAGATGAGACCTACATTTTCCTAGGTCACACAGTCTGTGGTGAACCTGGTGGAGCTCTATACAGTGTTTCATCTTCCCTTGCAGATTTACATTTGCCCCATAAAACCCACCTTTAAAGTTGGGCATGGTGGTGAATACCTGTGATCTCAGCACTTGCGGGAGGCTGAGGCAGGAGGAATGCCCTGAGTTCAAGGCTAGCCTTGGGTACATAGTGATTTTTCAAGGCCATTCCAAACTACATAGTGAGACTGTGTCTCAAAACAAAACAAGACAAAACTGCTGTAATCATCCCATCTCCTGTGCAAGTGTAGTCTTCTTTAATCTTCTCAGGCAGAAAGATGACCTTGTCTGGAGATTGCTATGCCACCCAGGAAGGAAACAGCCAGGTAAACAGTCATAGTGTAGTGCCCTAAGAATGTATGGTTTAACAGGCTATCCACAAAAAACAAAACAAAACAAAACAAAACAAACCCCCAAAACAAAAAACAGAAACAGGCTATCCACAGTGAGTTTAGTGGTGAACCTATGGCACTCAGAGGTTTGCTGTCTCTGGTTTAGATCAGCTATCTGAAGGCAGCCAGAGAGCTCTGAGTTGACTGATGAGAACACTTCGGAGTTTTTCAGGAGGATAAAAGAAGAGGTAAGGTATGTGTGGTAAGGGGTAGGGATTTAGGACCATGCGCCTGCCTCAGGAGGCTTACAATTGGC